>PVJH01008402.1:0-85574 GCA_004026705.1 Nesogale talazaci
AAATCCATGCCCACATAGAGGCCTCATTGACTGCAACCCTATTGACAGACTAGATTCCACCCCTTCACTCTTAATCCTCTGAAGTCCCAAACTGACACCAGATCATGTAACTACCACAAGATGTATATCCTCTTTGTCAAGTTTCTTTTCCTGTGATCTGTCTTTTTCAGAGTGGTGTATTGATGTCATCTACTATCATTGCTGTACCTGTGATTTCTTTTTCATCTTTTGGAGTGTTTGATTTACAAATTTCATGGTTCTCTCATTGAGGGTGAATATATATGTACTGTGCTCTCTGGTTCTTGGTCTATTGTTCCCTTGAGCATCATATTCTGCACCTCCATATCTCGTTATGATTTGCAGCTTGAGATAAATTTTAAACAAGATTAGGATTGCAACCCTTGTTTTTTTGAATTGCCAATTGCTTGGTATATTTTTCTCCAGCATTTGATTCTCAGTCTGTTTTTGTCCGTAATCTTGAGATGTGTCTCCTGAAGGCAGCAGTTCAATGGGTTATTTTTTCTAAGCCAGTCTGGTGGCCTCCGCCTTTTAATGTCTGAGTTCAGTCTGTTGTTTTCAGTATTATTTCATCCATCTGTGGACTCTGTCATGCCATCGTATACCTTTTGTGTTGAGTGTTTTCCTTTTTCCCTTTCTTATCCACCTGTTGTGTGTGTGTGTGTGTCTCATTCTTGCTTTATAGACACCATGGAACAAATGTTATCTTACAGTTGTTTTCTCTTTCTTGCTTTATGGGTGGATTTGTTCAATGTGATAATGTCTTATTTGAGCATGGTGAGTGTTGTTCTTCTGCCTATACTGGATTGACAAGAAAATTTTTTAGGGACAGGTTTCTTTTAATGTATTCTTTGAACTTTTACTTGTCTGGGCAGATTCTTAATTCTCCATCTATCACAATAGATAATATGATTGGCTAGAATATTCTTGGGTTTGCATTATTTTCCTTCAATTATTGTTATGTTATTCAATTGCCTCTTCTTCATCATACCCACTGATAGGTCTGAACATTTTCTTTTGTTTTTTGTTTTGTGTTTTTTAGGCATCACTGCCCTCTGGTGGTGAGAGTAGGATGCCCAGCCTTTGCTCCTGTGGAGCTGCTGCTGGAATTGAACCTCCATCCCAGTGGGCCACAGTCCCTTGCACAACCACGACACCACCGGGGCTCAGCCCCCTGAACATTTTCTTTTTTGGGTACCTTTACAGGTGACTGCTTGTTTTCCCCAAGCTGCTCTTACAATTTTCATCATTTGCTCAAAGTTGGATAATTTAAATATTACATGCCTTCGTGACTTCTTCTTGGGGTACAACCTAGCTGATGTTCTCTCAGCCTCCTGAATGGTTGCCTGATTTTCATTCATTAAGCCTTGTAGGGAGGGTGGGTGTGGCCACCTTGCTGAAAAGTAATGCAGATGGTGGGTGGAATTACCATAGTCTTTGAGATTGGTGGGGCTTCACTCAACATCCTGGAACACCAGGAGTTCTCCCAGTGACTTACAGGGACTTGGGTGGTAGGTGGGCATTTCCCAATGCGTTTGAAGGTGATAGTCCCCAGCCATTTAAGGTGCAGTGGAAAGTGAGCGGGATTTCCCCAGCCATGTGTAAGGCCACTGAAGACTGGTGGAAGCCCTCCTAGTTTGGTGCGCTGATGCACTAGGTGGAGAGGAGTGGCCTGGGGATACCTGCAGTGGTGTGTGAATGGAAAGCGAGGGAAGGAAGACTAAATAGAAAGAAGAGAAAAAAGCAAACAAAGATTAAAACAAAAAGAAAACAAAAAAAATAACTGATCCTGCTGAGACTATAGTGGCAAAGAGAGAATAGAAAGAAGAAAAAAAATAATAAAGAGATAGCTGAGGCCCAATCACCTGACCATGTAGCTGGAGGAGTTTCAACCCTGCCCAAAGCTGCTGGGTAGGTGACCTGTTTTGGTTTAGAGCCCCACAGGGGCTGGGCAGATGTGCCCTGGCCAGTATGATTGCCCCAAAGGCCAGGCAGAGGTTCCCATAGCATTGTGGATCACTGGAGAGGGCTGGCATAGTTGTCTTGTGCCATGTGCTGCACTGTGGCAGGTGGGAGCAAGTTTCCTTAGCCATATGTCGGGCTGTGGAGGACAGGAAAGGGATCTCCTAGCCATGAGAAGTACCTCAAAGGGCAGGCAGGAATTCCTTCCACTGCTCAGATCGCCTTTTGGGGTAGGCAGAATTTCCCCAGAGAGGGGAAAAAGTAAAGAAAAAGAAAGGAAAAACAACCACTGGGCTTGTTGAGACCGACTGTGTGAGAAAAAGAGATGGGATGGAGTAGGGGGAACAAAGTAAAGAGATCGCTGAGCCACAATCGCCTGACTGTGGGGTTGGAGGGGTTAAACCCTGCCCAAAGTGGTGGATGGATGCACATTCTTTAGTGTAGTGCACCACAGGTGCTGGGGGGAATTTCCCTCATCATCAAGATCACATCAGAGATGAGGCATAGGTTCCCATAGCAGCATGGAGTGCTGGAGATGACTGGAGTAGCTTACCTTCGAACCATAGGCTGCACTGCAGCAGGTGGGAGGAAGTTTCCTCAGCCACATATAGGGCTGTGGAGGATGGGCAAGGGATTTCCCCAGACATAAGAAGCAGGCAAGAGTTCCCCCAGCCACTCAGAGGGCTTTGTTGGGGGGGAGGTGCACTGAAGTTATTCAGCCATTTGAAGGGGAGATCCACCAGCTGTTTGGCGTGCAGTGGAAGGTGGGCAGGATTTTCCCAGCTGCATGTAAGGCCACTGAGGGCAAACAAGACTCTCCCAGCTGGGTGTGCAGCGTTTCCCTAGTTTGTATTCAGTGAGACTGGTAAATTTCCCAGCAGCTCAGAGAGGTTCTCTCCATCCCCTACTGGTCCACTGGAATTGAATTTGTTATGGGATGTACGTTTGTGCTCTGTGAAACTCTTCTGAGACTGGAAAATGCCCCAGTGGCTTTTTCTTATGTTGAAAGCCATGGGCTATGTTCTGGATATCACCTCAGGCTTCCTTAACTCTGGCTACCATACTATGTGTGTTATGTTAATGTATTCTAAAAGACGGTGTTCTGTAGGCTTGCACTCAAAGTTACACAAAGGGCCACAGTTTGGAATTGAAGGAACATATCCCCCCTACCCCTTATTATATCAGACTTGTAGGGCTCCCTGACTTCAGAGCTGTCACCCTGACTCTCAAGAGAAGTTTATCAGAGAGATTTCCCTCACTCTCCACCTGCCTCCCAAGCCAACTGAATTCACCCCCTGACTATCATCTGCTATTTGTTTGTACTCTGTGAAACTTGATCTGATACAAGTAAATATCCCAGTGACTCTTTGATGGCTGCAAACTATCATCCAAATATCTATTGATACCCACACTGGCAGGAGTGGAGGTAGGGAAAGGTGGGAGGTGACAGCTAACATACGACACCCATTCCTGTTTGAGGGGAGGGGGTGGGGAGCAACCAACCCCTAGAGCAATGGTTCTCAACCTTCCTAATGCCGTGACCCTTTCGTACAGTTCCTTATGTTGTGGTGACACCCAACTCTGAAACTTTTTGTTGCCACTTCATAACTGTAAGTTTGCTACCGTATGAATCAGGAGATCCCTGAGAAGGGGCCATTGGAGCCCCGAAGGGGATGTGACCCACAGGTTGAGAAGAGCTGCCCTAGACTGAAAGTGCAGGGTGACTAGCAGCATGGAGCATTCCAGTGTTGGGTCTTTTTACTAGCTCTTGGAGGCTCTCTTCAATCCTGGGATTATGATTACTTTTAGACAGCAGTTTGGGGTAATTGCTGCTCACTGCAGAGGTAGGGTGCAAGAGGGGTCGCTGATGCCATTCTTCCAGACCTGGTGTGCAGTTAGTAGAACCTGCAGGCAGACACAATGAAGCAAGAGCGTTTCAGTGCATTGTCGAATCACCTGAGGAGTGAAAATAGAGAAAGGGGGGTGAGTTTTGGGTCAGCCCCTAGTATAAAAATCCTATTTTTTGAAGTCTCAGCCTCCATATCTCTTAATTTTCTGGTCTCATAGCACTAGAGTTGCAGGGGTATTTCTACCTGCATGTCCTCTTGTCCCAGGCCACGCTGAGCTTTCTGAAGCCCCTTTGCATTTTCGTGGACTGTGATAGTTTTCCTGTGCCAGCTTGTCTCCCGCAGGAACATGTGGGCAGAGTTTATCCTGTCAATCAGGTCACATCTTTGTTGGGTGAGTGAGGATGTTGGTCTTTTCTCTTTCTCACTAGAGATAGGTCTCACACTATTTCTCTGCTTTCATCTTCCGGTTGACAAGCCACATGGAGCCACCCTGATCACAGCCAGAGCCCTGGAGATGCATCCACTGCCATTGGATCCACAAGACTTTGCACCCACTGGCCTGTGGCCTTCCAGCTTTTTGCATCATTGTACGAGATTGGCGAGTCTGAAGAGGGTTCCGTGGACTAGCTTTAAACTTAAGGGTTACTATCAGACTGATGGACTTGATCTGGGACCGGGCTGAGACACTTTCTTAATATACAATTACATTTTGATGTAAAGCTCTTTCTTACACATATTTGAGTGTCAGTCTGACACAAGGACAGAGAAATACAGTAAACAACAAAATTAGTAAGTAAATTATGAACCATGTCAGATGTTAAAACATTTTTTTGTGGAATCAATTCTGATTCATGGTAACTCCACTGGAATCAGACAAGAACTGGGCTCCATACAGTTATCAATGACTGGAATTTGGAGCGATTGTGTCAGGCTTTCTTGCAAGGCACCTCTAAGCAGTTTCGAATGTTCAGCCTTTTGGTTAGCAGGCAAGCACCTCAACCATTTCCATACCAGAGGTATTGTAAAGAAAAGTTGGAAATCTTTAAGACAAATAAAATAATGCAGAATAAAAGAGTAGTATAGGAGGTGCAATTTTATTAAGTGGAGTGAGCAGGAAAGTCCTCACTGGAATTGTGACATTGAAGTAAATATCCTGACAAGGTGAGGCATTTGGGGATGATCATTTCAGAGGGAACAACTATGACTCAAGCCCAAGGCTGGGATGTGCAGGGCATGTTAAAGGAACACTAACAAGACCAGGGAGGTTATTACAGAGTGAATGAGAAAGAGGTTAGTGTTAGAAAAAGTCAGAGAAATCATAGGGCCTGTGTCCTGTAAGACTTTGGAAATGATGGTCAGAATTGGTCCTTGCTTGTTGATCATCACAGGAGTCTTTGGAGGGTTTGGGGTAGAGGAGTGACATCCTATGACTGCTGCATTATCCCTCTGGCTGCTGTGTTGGGGATCTCCTGTAAAGGAACAAGAAGGCAGGAGGGAAATCCATGAGAAGGTTGTGATATGACCGCGATGTCTGTTAATAATGGCGATGTCGTGCAGTGCACATGGCAGTGAGTAGCTAAAGGAAGGGGAAAACAGCTGGTGGAAAGATGGCAGGAACCGAGAGGTCCCATTGTAGGTATGGGAATAAAGGTTACCTGTAAATGCCTGGAGACCGTATGTCTAATAATTCTTACTTTCATTGTGTCTACATGAACCATTAAGATTGCTCACCAAAAATAGTAAAACAAGCAAACTCACCGCTACTGAGTTGATTTCAACTCCTAGGGCCCTGTAGAACAGGGACGACTGCTGCTTTGCGTTTCTGAAACGGTATATTTCACAAGAGCAGCGAATCTCATCCTTTTGCCCCAGGAGCAGCTGGTGGTTTTGACCTTGACGTAAGCCGCTCTATTTGTAACCCACTACCAGGGCTCCTTACTGATAAAGATAGAGCAGGGTCCCTAGGACAGGCATTTTTATCTCTGTTGAAGTGCACCTGCAGTCCTTCTCATCCAGCCAGCGATCTTTAAACGCACCGCCACTCGTCACTTCTGACTCACAGTGAAGCTATTTTGTCTAGAGGGGCTCCAAGGTTGTATATCTTTATGACAGCAGCTATCTTCCTCTTCCTCCCATGGAGTGACGGGTGGGTTGGGATCATTGACTGGGTGGTTAGCAGTCCAACAGTTACCTGACAAGGTCACCAGGGCTCCTTGATAGTACCTGAAGTGAGATTTCATTTAACATCTATACATTTATTATTGGATGGCCTCCTAACAGTTACCTTCTTTTGTCTTGAACATTCTGCAGATTTGAAAAAAAAAATGAATGCTTCTCTTGGTGATTTATGATTTTATCAAACCATTGAGTTCTTCACCAAAAATAATTTATTATTCTTTATTTTAGTAGAGAATGCTAGCCTCATGCAGGCAGATATCTATAAGCCATTTATCTACACTGCTATTTGTCTTCTTTCATTTTCATGTCATATAAATAACTCTTATATGTTAGGTAGAGACCAGCTTTCTTTCAGTAGAAAAGAAGTAAAAGCATTTAATTAATTTCTCCACTATAGAGAACACTGTATACAATTTCAGGGATGAGGTACCAATTGTTTTCCTTAGGAAGCTTGCAGCTTTATTTTGGCATCTGCAGAGAAAGAAGCAGAATAATAATTTTCAAAGGATTCCATCAAGCTGTTACTAGCTAACCAGATTTATTTTAGGGTGTGCCTAGTAGAGATGTGAACAGAATCATCTAGATTTATTCATGGAAGAAGAAATTCCAGTGACATTTGGGGTTGAATGCTAGTCTGTTAACCACATAGCCGGCAATTCAAACCCACAATTTTGGGAGAAAAATATGATTATTTGCTTCTGTAAAGCCTATCAGTCTCTGTGAAATAGTTCTATTCTATACTGTATGGTCATTAAAAGATTAGCCTTGTAGGTTTATTGATGCATGGAAACTTGGCTTATAAAACATTTGGGGGGATTTTATAACCAATGACATGAGTATTTGTATAAAAACAATACTTTTCTTCTGAAATGCTGCACAAAGCTTTTTATTGACAATGATTTTGTTATTCACCCCAATAGTATTGCCCAGAATCCCTACATGTCTCTAGTGATGTCAACTTGGATGCAAAGGATTCTGAATCAAAGTTGTTGCTAGGTCCCTCGAGTCAGTGCCCAACTTCCTATGAACCACAAAAGGAAACGTTGCTTGGTTTTGTGCCATGCTCACAAGGACCCTTCCACCATCCCTATTGATTTCCCACGGCAGCTCTGTTTCATCCAATTTAAAAAGCACGGCTTATTCGGGCAGTCCTGCTGTTGGTTAGGTTTCATCAAATAGTGGTCCTGACAGGATAAACTGATGCCCAGTCCTGTGCCATTCTCACAGTCACTGCTATGGATGAGGCCCTTGCTGCCGCCACAGTGTCAATCCACCTCATTGAGGGTCTTCCTTTTTGTCGCTCTGCCCTCCACTTTATTACATAGGAAGTCCAGAATGTGATCTAATGAAGCGTCATTGCGGAAGCTACGTCATCTCCTCTCAACTTGAGCAAAGGGGTGCAGTCCAGCCTGTCAATCAGCTCGTAGCAAATGGCCATAGCCTTCTCCTGAGAAACCTGGTCTTTCTCCCTGGAGGCGGGACAGACTCACAGTCCTGTTGACAAGTGATGTGGAGCAAGGCTGATGGAGCTAGAGCCGTAGATCTGGAGGAGTCATGTGGAGATGCTTCCACTGCCACTGGATCGGTAAGATTTTCCACCCACTGCCCTGTGAGCTTCCTGCCTTCAGTGTCGGTGCATGTGTTCCATGAGTCAAAAGAGTCATTTAGGTATCAGACTAGTATCAGGCCTGTGGGCTAGTATTGGACTTTTGGGCCTGGTCTGGATTAGGTTGGGATGTTTTCTCAATATGTTGTTGCTCTTTCATATAAAGCTTCCTTATACACATATCGGTCTCTCTGGACTTGTCTCTCTAGTATACCCAGACTAGCACAATGATATTCTGAAATCTGAGTGTGGGCCGATCAGGCCAGTGCAAACTCAGTATTGGAGAACTAAGAGAGGAACTACTGTACAGAGAACGCGCAACCTGATATGAAGAGGCAGAGGGAGATCTAGAATGAAGGAAGAGTGAAGATTACAGGGATCAGGAGAAGAATAGAAAAGGAAGCCAAAGTTGAACTCAAAATGTGCTTCTAATTTTTATGTTCTCTCTACGATATACCTTTATCTAATCAATTGCAAGTCACATAGGATCTGGGCTGATGATCACTCAAAATCTGACCATTCCTCATCAAGCCACCTGTCACATAGTTGATCACAATAATTTTGTGTTGGCATTTCCTACTTTGTTCCACATATTCTACATTCTACTGTAGAATATAGGGTTTCTCAGTCTGGGAGCTATTGCCATTTTGAGACAGATAATTCTTGTTATGAGAAGCTGTCATGTACATTATAGGATATTTATTCACTTTATTATCTTAAAAATAGTTTCCTTGGGGGCCCTTACAGCTCTTATCATAATCCATCCATCCATCTATCCATCCATTATGTCAAGCACCTTTGTGCATATGTTGCCCTCATTGCCTAATAGGATATTTAAAAGCATCTTTGGTGTGTCTGTCTACTCGAATCCAATAGCAGCCCTATTTCCCAAGGTACATGATCAAAAATGTCTCTGGACATTGGCAAATGTCCCTTGATGTCAGAAGAGGAAGTGAATCCCTTCAAGGTGAAGATCACTGGACAAGAGTGATTTTTTGAAAAATATAAATGAGGTCAAATTGCTCATTGACAGAAATCTTCCCGTGTTTTCCATTTTACTTAGAGTAAAAAACAGAAACTGAAATAGGAAAGCATTCCTAAAAGGCCTAACCTGCTGAGGGTCCATCTTTTCTGGCTAGCTACGTTTTAAAGTCTCCCTCCTGCTCACTTGCTTTCTTGCTGTTTACTATACCATGACACCTCCTTGGAAGGACCTTTCTCTTTCCATTTCCCTTTGCCTATAAAATTCTCTTCTACTTCCTTCCTGACATCTTACATCACCACCTTCAGAGTTTTATCCAAAGATCATCTTTTATGGAGGACTTTCCTGATTCCTATATTTAAGATTGTATGTTTTCCCTGCACACACTTTTTAATGATCCAACATAGTCTCAGGTAGCTATTCTTAAACTGCTGATTTGAGCCATTATTCCACTAGTGTATCAGCTCCATGGAGTTAGATCTAATTAGGCTTAAAATTTTATTTTTGTTCATCTTCTGCATCTACATTACATGAAGTGCTTAGTAAATACCTCTGAATGAATGAATAAGTGACATTAGCAGACTTATAGGGGGAAACAAGTTCAATTACAGGGGTTCTCTACAGTAGAGTCCTCAGCAACTTCAGAATGGGGGTGTGTCTCCTGTAGCACCCTGTTACTGCCACCAGCTGTAGGGCACTGCTGACGTGTTCGCCAGCACACACCCATGCAAGAGCCCTTGCCAAATTAAACAATGCCATTTAGAAACAAGAGAGAGTCTAATGGAGACATCAGTCATTCATTAAACAAATCATTAGGTTGGAGGCAGAAGCTGCACATGTGATGAATCTACTAATTTGAAAATCATTATTGGATGTTAGTTAATTGCCTGACAATTCCATGTTCGCAGGAAACACTGGAGTATCCTTTATTACTAAGGAAGGCTTGGTCTTTCAAGCCCTTGATAATTGTGGTGCTTATATTTCAGAACATGCGAGTGCGTAGTGTCACATCATCTTGGTGTGTCATTACTTTCAGTAATACTTGACTAAAGAAAGTTTTATTGAGACATCAGTCATATACTTGAACTCAGTAGTTCAATCACATCAAGAAGAGTTGTACAAGCAATATCACAATTAATTTTAAAACATTTTATTCTTTTTTAACACCTTGTTTTTAGCCCATTCCCCCCAACATATCCTGCCATTCCCCAAAGAAAAAAAATTAATCTAGTTCCTGTCTCTGGAGATTCACTCATCTTGGATTTCATATAACCAATAACCATAAAAAACAAAGAAACAGAAAAGCTAACAATAATAATAAGATAAGAGAGAAAAATTTCAATAGAAAGAAAGCAGAAAACATTAAAAACTTGGAACAGATTTAAAATGGGGGCAAGCAGGAGCTCAATGATAAGTTATTAAATTTTAACCTACGTATATCTGTCATAATCTGCTTTCCAATACACTCTGCTGATAGTAAAGCTATTCAGATCCCTGGTCTATATTCAGAAGTGTTTCACCAGAGATTTAATGCATATGTATTTCTCCTTCACTATTTAAAAAACAAAATGGATCAAAAGGGAGATCAAATATGTTACTACATTTTCTAATCATATCTTTTATGAACAATGCTTTCCGCCAGATAGCAAGGTTATTCATGTCTTTTGACAAGGGTCAGCAGGAATTCACTAGAGGCTTAATCCACGTGGGGACTATGCAAATGGAGATCTGAATGGAGATCTGGGGCTTCCACTGTCATCCGGAGCCTCCTGTTAACCAGGTGCTCACAATTTAAGCTCTGATACTCCTCATTTGGATTTGGGTTATATTATTTACAATCCTTGTATCACACAGGCTGGTGTGTTTCTTCCACGTCAACTTCATTGACATCTCACTTAGATGACTTCTTGTTTGAAAACAAGGTTTTAAGGCCCCGGGTGCTCTTCCTTCTGATAACTATGCACCATCTAATATCTTCAGCACAATCTGCTATAGCATCCATCTAGACATACTTGATTTTTCATTTCCACCCTAAAGTTTATATATATATATACATCTATATATATATCAGTGAAACAAAGATTAAAATTTAAAATTATTTCCTTACTTTTACCCAGAGTCAACTTCCAGACATATTTTGAGGTATAAATCCATATGTACATTTTATAAATGTTTGAAAATGAAAATAGAATATGACTATTATAACTATGACTATCAGATTTCACTAGAGATGACACTTAGGGAACTTTTATCTACCAGAACAATTGCCCATTGCCTTAGAGTCAGTCTTGGTTCACAGCAATCCCATGCAACTGAATAGAATCCCCCATATGGTTTCCAAGGCTGTGATCTTTAAGGAAGCAGATTACCACATCATTCTTTTGCAGAATGGCTGCTGGGTTCTTTTAATTCTCATCCAAGGACATTACCAATGCATCACTACTGCTTCCTAGCAGCACAAACAGATCCATCCAAGTCTTCTTTAATGATTACATGCACTCTCTTCATGTGTGTTTATTAGTTTAATAAGGTACCACAGGCAGTTTGCTTTGAGTTTTTGAATTTGCGAAAGGCTCAGCTGAGTAGTATTCACTTGGGGTTTCTCACGTAGCGGCAGCCCACGTGATGGTTAGTAAAAATGTGACTGGGTTGGAGGACCCACTGACATCGCTAGTAAGTTAGAGCGGGCTCTTGGTTAGAGACCTCAATGATTCCCCTTGTATCCACATGGCACCGCAGCAGGATTCCCCCACAGCAAACATTCTAAAATGTTAAAATGAAAGCTTTTAACACTCTTTAGAATCAAGTCTTAGAGGTAGCACACTTAACACTCCCATTGTAAGCTGTTCATTGGTCAGAGGTATCCCTAATTCGGTGTGGGAAGGAATGACATAAGGCCATAAAAAATAGGGGTCATCGTCATGAGGTCATCTGGGAGGCTGACTACTAAGAGGAGATTGCAGACCTATTTTTTATGAGTTTTCCCCATAAATTGTTTTTCCATATAGTAAACCAAATAACTATTTCCTAGACTTCTCTACCAGTTTCCAAGAAATCTAAAACACTTACTATGGTTTGTCGAATTGGATTTGCTGTTCAGTCCTTTTTTTAAAAGTGGACTTGGGAGGATATGCTAGGTAGTCAGAGCAGGGACAGGGTGTGTACTGGGCATGCTCCGAATTCAGGCTCCAAACCAGGAAGGGGCGGTTCACCTAAGTGGGTTGTATACCTGGATTGGCTAAATCTAGGCCAGGTATACTTAATTCAGCTAATGGGGTCAAACAGTACCAACCAGGCTTCCCAGCCACAGGCCCCCCGAAAGGTCCAGAAGTGCAAGACCGTTCCTTCTTTTCCAGCTCCTCTTCCACAGTCCCACCCAGCTTGGCCACATTCTGCACAGACAGGCCTCAGTCTCTCTCTCTCTCTCTCTCTGGCTTGTGTTCAGTTTACTGTTATGCCTGAATCTCCTTCCATCTTTTATAACCGATCACAAACCAGACTTCAGCATGAATTCTTTCTCAAGAAAGGACCAAGGTATTTCTCACCCAAGGATTCTAACACCTGTGGGAGGCTGGATACAGAGTATTAGACTCATCTCAGTCATGTGCACATTTTGACACTGGCCTCTATGAAGTAGTAAGAGTCTGGATGTTATTTAGAAGGCTGCCTATAACACTGGGTGGGGAACAACAGAGATTCTGTAAATGGCACTTATTATTATTATATTATTATAATATTTTGTGTTGCATTAGGCAAGATTAAATAGGAAATGCCTCATCTCTTTTTCCCTCCTGGGCATCTTAGGGTCACTTTTAGAACAAAAGCTTTTTTCTACATTTGGGGCAATGAAGAAGAGGAAGGCCATCAACAAAGTAGGTTGCTGCAGTGGCTGCAACACCAGACTCTGCATGCTTCATTCAGTTTTTGTGGGGTCATGGTGAATCAGAAGTAACGAGATGGCACCAGCAACAATGTTGGCTTGAAATCATAAAATTCAGAGTAGGAAATTCTGTCCAGGAAAAAAAAAATTCTTTCTATATTTACATTCTCGGAAGGCGATGCTAGGATCCTTCCACCCATTCTTCTCACTTCCGTGCAGTACTTTCTCCTTCCTCCCTTTCTCTGATAACTGGAAGAGAAGAAACCATAGACTTGTAATTCTAGAACAAGAAGAAAGAAGGTCTAGGAAAGGGATGCCTTAGCCAATAGTCTTGGCATACCCATGGCTTCTTTGTCAAATCCTGTTCTGTTTCAAGGAGCAGGCGGTTAGTCTAGAAAATGAGACATTCATGAAAAACCCAGGCAAGTAAAAACAAAGGTAGTGGAAATAGGCTCTCAACCATTGGGAAAAAGGCTGAAGGTCTGTTGTTCCCATTTTAGATTAAGTCAAAGATAATTTGAGTATTATTCCTTTTATAAGTGCAATTGATTGTGCAGGGCTCCATGAATATTCTCTAACAAAACTGTTCACGGGAATTGATGAAAAACTCAATAGCAGTTCCCTTTGGAACACATTTTCAAAGAGCTATTATTGCAATGTGTAGAATATGCTGAACACACGGACTATTATCCGTTTGATTTTCTGTTGAAGATCATTATTGCAAAGGTACCAGAGTGGTTTGATTATCATAGGGAGACTTTTTATTTTCAGCTTTCTCAAGCTGCATATTGAGTTGTTTTGCCTTCATTTAAACATTGAGTTCTGAAATTAATTTACAATACATTCAGGGAAAGACTCCTTGGTGTAAAGGAAACAGCTACCAAAAAAAAAAAAAAAAGTGAAAACTTAGTTTCCACAAAGTCTTGGAATTAAATTGCAATTCAATTCAATTAACATTTATTGACTGCCTGCAGGGGCACGGCCCTGTACTGGGTACTAGAATTTGAAACAGAGGGAGGTTCATGAAGGCTGGGAAGTTAATTCCTAAGAGTGGAGAAAAATAAAAATTGTTTTATCGTATTCTTCTTGAAGTCCACACTTTCTTGAAACAATCTCCAATTCATGTTTCATATGATTGGGAACTCACCAGGGGCCTTTCTTTGGCCTTGACTTTAGAATGAAGAATCTTTTTATATTACTTTAACAAATAGCCTCAATGCTAGAAAAAAGTACTCTTATTGAATTAAACTAAAGTGGAGAGTTGATAGTGTTGCTTTCATAAAGACAATAGAAAGTAGAAAGATTCCTGATGTATACAGAAATTAATGTTCAGATTTTGACACATTTGCCTTTTAAGTACTCCTCTGAAACGCAAGTTGTCTTACCTAATGTAGGTAGAAAAATTCCCACTCCAAAATGTAGTTAGTCTAAGGTACTTTACTTTAATGCAGTCTCTATGGAAAATTTAGAACTCCTTACATTGCTCAAAAGCAGGCAGGCTAGATGTGGATGCTGTCATTAAAGGGCCTAGAAGAGAGAGCCATCTACTAAATACCTGACTGTGTTGGTGATGAAAAAATAGGCCCTCCTAGACTTCATGAGGCTGGCATGAGACTTAAAGAATCTTATTGCTCTGTGTGCTATCTCATAGACAGTATTTGTTTCCCATGGTTGCCCTGAAACCTGAGTTAATGCAAAATATCTGTATCTGACTCCCCAAAGTATAAATTCCAAAGTCCAAGCCAGATATTCTGTGTCCTTGGCTTCAAAGAGGACACCACAGGGACAGGCTCATTTGCATGGCTGTAGCATCTTCACAGGTTTCTCCTCTAAACAAAAAATCCCTTTCTGCCCGCTGCCTCGGAGAGGGTAATGGGCTGCGATGCTCCCGAGCGAAATAACTACAGTTCAGGTGACAGCTCTAGAGAGTAATAAAGCAAGTAGCCAAAAACAGAGCATCTCTTAGAATTCTAGGATTTGTTAAAGAATCTACCAAAATCCTGCAAGGCAAGCCCACGAAAATACACTCCGTGCTCTCCTTATTTAAGAATTTTTAATATACCTACTGATTTTTTTTCTATTTCTTTCTCTTTTTTTTCCCTGAAGGATTCAAAGAGAGGTTCACTAAAAAACCTTCTGTGATAGTTAGATTGGGGACTTGAGTGGATGAAGAGCAAAGGGGTTGTGTCTAGTCTGTCAGTCAGGTTACAGCCAATGAGGCCTCTGTATGGGCATAACCTTCTCCTGAGAATTCTGGGGATCTCCTGTATTTTCCTCCTTGGAGGTGAGAGATGCACTCTCTCTGCTCACTCCCTGGGAGACGCTCTTCTGACAAGACACATGGCACTATGCTGATAGACCCCGTGCTCTGGGAATTGGAGGAGCCACATGGAGACCTGTGATTGCTGAGATGCTTCTACCACCACTGGCTCCACAAGACTGCATCTGTTGGCCTTTGGTTGTTCTGAGTTCAGCATCACTACAAGTGTTTAATGAATCTGAGGAGAGCTTTATCAATTGAGAGCTGACGTATGGGCTAATATTGGACTTATGGACTAGATTTGGACTGGGCTGGGATTTTTCTCAATATTCAACTGCTATTGTATATAAAGCTCTTTCTTGTACACATATGTGTGTTTATGAACTTGTTTCTCAAGACTACCCAGATTCAATGGGTTTCTTTCTTTGAGTCAAAAACTGAACCTATCTTTATAAACCAAAGCAGCTCTATCTTTATAACCCAAAGCAGTTCTATCTTTATAACCCAAAGCAGTTCTTTGGTCTATGTTACATTTTCAATTTATCCAGTTCTCCTGTTTGCTTGTTGTTTGTTTGTTTTGGATTGGTATTTTATCTAGGACTTCCTTTCATACTACAAAGTGGTAACTGTAAACATGAACATACTCTTTATCTGTATTTCTGGACTCTATTTTATTTTCCACTGGTCTATCCTCTCACTCTATACTGCCTTAATTGTATCCATTAATAACTATAATGATATCAGCCAATGTTATCTGATATCAGTCAATGTTATCTGATACATCTTCTAATGTTCTTCTTCAATATCATCTTGAATAGTCTTAGGCCTCTGAATGCTCATGTATGTTTTTGAAATTAGGGTATCATTATCAACAACAACACAAATCTGCTGAAATTTTTATTGGTACTCCATCTAATCTATAGATCAACTGGGGGATATAAAATGCTTTATATGTTCTGTGTTAATCTGGAGAGAGTAGAGAAACAAATTCATAAACACACATATGTGTATAAGAAAGAACTTTATAGACAAAAGCAGTTGACTATCAAGAAAGCATCCCAGCCCAATGGAGATCAAGTCCACGTTAGCCTGTATGCCAGATTCCAATCGATCAAGTCCTCTTCTGACTCAAATAACACATGCAATGATGCTGAATACAGGAAGACCACAGGCAAGTGGGTGCTAAATCTTGGGGATCCAGTGGTGGTAGAAGCACCTCAGCAATCATGGGTCTCCACATTCCTCCTCCAGTTCCCAGGCCACAGGCCAATCAGCATAGTGCCATGAGTCTCATCAGTAGAGTATCTCCAAGGGAATGAGTAGAGAGAGATTGCATCTCCCACCTCCAAGAAGCAAAATACAAGAGTTCCCCGAATCCTCAGAAGGAGGCTGTGCCCACACGAATCCTCATTGCCTATAACCCGAATGACAGACTAGGACCATGCTATCACTCTTAATCCTCACACGTCCCAAATTGACACTAGATTATGTAACTAGCACATTTTCCAAGTCATAAACAGGATATTTCACCCTTTACAAAGGTCATCTTTCATTTCCTTCCGAAATGCTTTCTTGGTAGAAGTCTCACAAACTTTAATTAGGCTTTTTCTTAGTAAATACTATTTTTGATGTTATTATAAGTCTGGGATGACTACAGGAACAAATATCAAAGAACAATTGTATCTTCCGAAAACATCCTAGTCCAGTCTAAATCAAATCCATAAGTCCACTATTGGCCCATATGTCTGATACTAGCCCATACATTTTTCTTTCAACTCATGTAGCATGTGCAGTGATACTGATGCTGGATGATCACAAGCCAGTGGGTAGAAAGTCCCATGGATCCAATGGTGGTGGCTGCATCTCCAGGACTCTGGCTGACATCACTGTGGCTTGTCAGCAGGAAGGAAAGCAGACAGTGTGTCCCACCTCCAGGGAGGAAGAAAGGGAGTTCCCAGAATTCTCATGACTAGGCCACATCCACAAGGAGATGTCAGGCTGTGACCTGACTCCACCCCCTCATTCTTTTATTACGTTAACATAAAATTGTGTAACTACCACAAAAAGATAGAGTTTTTGAATGCTATTTTCCAATTATTTGTTGCTAGTATACTGGGAATACAATTTGGGGTATTTAACCCTTTAATCTAGAGATTTCCTCAAATTCACATATTAATTTTATTATTTTATCTTTAGCTTTTTGATTTTCTGTGGACACAATTATATTTTCTGCATATGGCCAATGATATTTTCACATTGAATCCTTATTTCTTTTTCTTACATTGTTGTACTAGCTAGACCTCTAGTTCAAAACTGAATAGTTGAGATGGTAGTGAACATCTCTTTTTCTCTTTTCTCATTTCAAGGAGAGTGTCTTTAATATTTAACCATGAAGTGTGATGTTTTCTGTAAGGATTTTTATAGAAAAGGATGATGGCTTTTCATCTATAATGTCCCCCTCCCCATAATTAGTCATTGTTTCTCTTTTTTCTTCTTTAGCTTATTTTTTTGATAGAAAATTGGGATTTTTTCATCGATTTAGCCATTTTGTTAAATGCCCCAACATGTAATTTTCCACATGGATCAAACCATGGTTCCACATGGCCTGTCAATCAACTTCTGATACAGGTGGATTGTTTACATTTTTGCTACATATTTCTGGGCCTTTCCCTTGCTGTCACTATGGGAACACCAGTTGTCTTCTTTATTTGAATTGATGCTTCTGGCTTCCTGGATGTCCGTGGAGGACAACTTGAGCAGTTTCTACTAAGTGCCTGTGGAGTGCTGGGGGAGCGAAGTGGTTATGTTTGGCCTGTGATGCGGATGATCAGCAGTTTAATGACCAGCAGCTCTGTGGAGAATGACTGGGCGTTCCACTCCTGTGAAACAGTTATCATCTCAGAAAGCCATAGTAAGTGAGGCGTCAGCATTGACTCCATGGCAGTGAATGTGGATTCATGGAGTTGGGCACCGGAATTCAGAAAGTTGCTAGCTTAGGAAGGACTTCTTGATTAGTCTGGGATCTTGAGTCAAGAAGCTTTAAGAAAGAGCATGTGCAAGGGAACAAAGAGGAAAAAGGGTTGTCACATCTGAATGTTTGCACTTCTTCTTGAGTCCTCCAAGGTGAAGAAAACCCAAGGGCACTGGATCTTTTCTTGGCTCTAGGACAGTGGTTCTCAACCTTTCTGATGCTGTGACCCTTTCATACAGTTCCTCGTGTGGTGGTGACCCCAACCATAAAATTATTTTCATTGCTACATCATCACTGTAATTTTTCTATTGTTATGCAGGATGTGCTATGCTATGCTATCCTGCTATGCAGGATGTGTTTTCATTTTTACAAAGCAAGCATAATTAAAGAATAATGATTAATCACAAAGCAATTTGTAATTATATATTGTGAAACTTCTATTTCTAATGACAAATAAATGAAATTTTGTCTAAAGCATGGTGTGGCATAGGCAGCAGTCTTCATTTAACACCAGTAAACTAAATTGGTGCATTTTGGCATAGTCTGCGTAAAAAGCTAAAGTTTGTGTGATGGTTAAGGTAGCTTCTCTCTCACCAGATCAGCATATCTGCATGTGGGTGGACCCACCTGGAGAGGGAAAGAGGAGCAGTGTCTGGGTTCCAAGACCATTGGGAATATGTGTTTTTCAATGGATTTGGGTAGCCCCTGTGAAAGGGTCATTTGACCCCCAAAAGGTTGCAACCCACAGGTTGAGAACCACTGGTTAAAACCAGTCTAACTCTTATTAATCCCTTGGGTCTTCAGCCACCTGGAAGGGCAGACATTTCCTGAAGGCCATGTGAAGTATAACCATATGATAATGGCAACTGTGGATGTTAAAACTAAGTACAACTCTTGCCTTTAAGTAATTTTGCTTATTGGAAAATAGAATAGAGAAGTGCTTATAGAAGTAAATGAACCAGGTACAGTAGCACACACCTCTAACCCCCACTACTTGGGAGGCCAGAGGATTATTTGGGGCAAGAGTTCTGGGCTATTGTGCATTATGTTGATTGGATGCACTGAGTTCAGAATCAATATCGTGAACTCCTGAAAGTGGGAGAACACTATGTTTCTAAGGAAGGGCAAACTGGCAGAGGTTAGAGATGGAGCAGATCAAAACTCCTGTGCTGATCAGACGTAAGAATTGGGAACACACTAACTATAACAAAGGAGATTTGATGATGAACTGAACTGGTATTAACTGAGACATGATTAATTGCAAAGTCATTTACTGAGTGCTTACTATAACCTAGACCTGGGAGTTTAAGTGATGGACCGGGTAATGAAGTTTACTTAACTGGTCAGGTTAAGTTACATAGGTAACCATTAAATAAATAGGTCATCAATATGGATTTAGATGTTTATAATTATTCTGATGAAAGTAAATCATATTGACTCAATCAAATTTATCATATATTTGTGGAAAATGTTCTAAGAGCCAGGTAGGCAATATTCTAAGTGCTGGGGCTATGGTAAAATATACCCATGACTGCTTTCATGAACTTAAGACACCATGACTGCTTTCATGAACTTATGACAGTAGAGGAAACAAGTGATAAGATAAAATATTTTACAACTCCAGTTTACAGTAACAAAGTATGTAGGACTCAGAACAGAAGGATTCAGTCCTTGTAGCTTTCGCAGGGGGCAACAAGGTTGCATCCTTCTATTCTGAATCCTACGTACTTAGTTCCTATAAAAGGAAGTTCTAAACCCACTCCTGCTCCATTCATTGTCATATTCATTGCCCATTGGTGCGACTACAATGTTAATCCATTACTTTGAGGGTCTTCCTCTTTTCCCCTAACTCTCTACTTTATCAAGCATGATAGCCTTCTCTAAGGCTTTGTCCCTCCTGAAGATATTTCCAAGATATATGAAACTGGGCTTAGTCATTCTTGCTTCTAAGAAGCATTCTCATCGTATTTCTTCCAAGCTAGATCTATTCTTTCTTCTGGCATATTTATTGGTATGGTTAACACTCTTTACCAACATGAAAGCCAAAGGTAGTGATTCTTTTTCAGTCTTAGAGTCATAGTCCAGCTCTCACGTACAAATGAATGAATGAAGTACCATGGGGGTGGGCCAGATTCATCTTCGTCTTCAAAGTGACATCTTTACTTTTTAAGAATTTAAAGAGATCATTTGCAGCTGGATTGTCCAATGCATATGTTGTTTTATTTCTTGATTGCTGCTTCTGTTGGTGTTGATTATGGATCCAAGTCAATAAAACTATTGACCACTTCAATAATTTGTCTGTGTCATGGTGTTGCTGGTTGGCTCAGTTGGGAGGATTGTTGTTTCCTTGCGTTTAGGTATGAGAAAAAGGCATGAAGAGCCTGTGTGATATCCCTTAGCTACTCAAGGAGGAAGGAGTCTCTAACTCCACCTTATCCCAAGATGAAATGCCCCTTGAGAGCGGTCAGACTTCATACTCCATTCTTCATTACCCATTCTTGTACCAACAATCCCTCCTAGAACACTACTTTTCTTCTGGGTTTGAAAATATGCTGCAACAGCCACATATAGCTCATAGGACAATACTCAGGATTGTGGGTATGTGGGAAGTTAACAGGTTACAAAATGCCAAGGGTATAGTCTTTTGTCTGCAGTGCTTCTTCTCATCTATGCTGCCAGGCATAGCTGTCTTTGGTCCTGACCTTTAAGCTATGTGGTCCTTTGGCATCCACGGTCTCTGCCTTGTGGTCTCAGCAGGCCACCTCGGTTTTGCCTCTCATTCCTGGTGCCTTGGCTACAGCTGCCTCAACTACTTCAAGCAGGGTTCTCGCTCCTGCTCCACTGGTGACTCTTCTTTCTTGATGGTTATAGGACTCCTCTGTTCCTGATGCTGACATCACTCACTCACCAGAAAGCCAAAATGGACCAAAGTGGAATATTTTACACAAAGTGTGCATGCTCTCACCCAGTCATGCGGGGGGATGGGGGTGGTGGTTTGCAAGGACTATGGGTGGATGTGCCATGATTACTAATTTCACTTCACCACAGGCCACTCTCTCACCGAGTCTTCGAGCTATTGTGCTTTGCATGAAGGAAGAGTTTCTCCCATGCCCCTTTTCAAAATCGCATCTTATGCAATTAAGGTTTTCTACAATTAAGCTTTTTACCACACAATTGACCCTGTTAGCAAGCATGCACACCTGAATCATATAATACTATCAACATCTTCTCTCCCCCTCTCTTCTCCAGACCCACCCGGGAAAGATGAATCTATTCAGTGGGGATCCTGCCTAGTTCCACTCATTCTGAGATGAAGCACATCCACAGAGTTTGTAAGCCAGCCATTTCATGCCTTTACGACTCTGTAGTTCAGATATCCAATCTCTAAACTTCTGTTCCTGTCAACCCAGTACTCAGATAAGCCTGTGCTTTGATGTGATGAATACTCTTACTGCAACTATGAGTATTTGTATCCAAAAGGAAAGTACGGTTTAGAGCAGGCCGTCCATCTACACCATGGCAATGTACAGGAGCTCATAATGCAAGCACCTTTCTTTCTCACTTGAATTCTGGCTAGCTCATCCAAGGTAGGTCGAGTTCACATGCAAAGCACGATTGGAAGTTCAGATACCACCTTACCCTCCAGACTCGTTGGCCCCTTTGCACACTCATATCAGTCTAATCCCGCTTGGGTGAGGCTGTGCACATAAGTTGAGGATCTGAACACAGCCAGTTCTTCCTCTCCTCTTTCATCCTTAGCTTCTGTGGACCAGATGAGTGCTGATGGAACATGTCCAAACTCAGCCAGTTTCTTCATCACTGACTCTATAAGTGGACCCAGGTGGTTATCATATTAAGCATACAAGGCTCTTTACCAGCTCTCTGGAACTTTTCTGTGACGACCACATATTTTTTTTCGGCCTTGATATATCCAAAGGAAAACTTTTTAAAAAGTCAGACATGTTTTTGTTTTTTTGGGGGGCCTTCCCTACAAGTATTTTCTTTATAAGTGAATTTTGTATTCTCTTCAGCACTTCTGCATGTCTTTTCAAATGTAAATATTTGGAAAGGGAAGGCTTTGGGTGGGTGAGGTTTCTACCTGTGTTTCCATATTTTACTTTGTCTTAAAATTTCAAAAAACAATTTCTTTTGGGAGAATTCCTAACTTCCATTTCAAGGAAAGCCATTCAGATACAAGCTAAAGGTAACACACAAGCTCTACATTGTGATTCTTAATACATCCAAGTACATTTGTAAATCTGCCTCTTACTGATCCAGCATGAGGATTTTTGTTTTATTCATGTTGAGGTATAATCCGTACCGAAGGCTGCAGTCTTTGATCTTCATCAGTTAGTGCCTCACATCATCTTTCCTTTCAGTACGCAAGGTTGTGTGCCTGCCTATCACAGGTTGTTAATGAATCTTCCTCCAAAATCGAGGTCTTGTTCTGCAAAGTCTAACTTTTCCGATTATTTGCTTAGCCTACAGAATGAATAAGTCTGGTGAAAGGATACAATCTCGACACATCTTGATTTTCACCCAGGCAGCATTCCTCTGACTTCTCTGAATGACTGACTCTTGGTTTGTCCTCAGTTCTGCACAACCACAATGAAGTGACCAAACCAAGCCTAATCCACAGCCATGGAGTTGATGTTGACTCCCAGCAATCCTCTAGGAAGAGGCAGATCTTTGCCTGGGTACTTTAGCCACCGTAGCTCTTTGTGGGAGTAGAAAGCCTCGTCTTTCTTCAGCAGAGTAGCTAGTGGTTTCTGATCGGTGACCTTCTGGTTAGCAGCCCCACACATACTAACTATGCCATCTGAGCTCCTCCTGTGAGGTGTTTTGAAATCTTCATTATTGATGAACTACACAGTTGAATGCCTTTACAGTGGCTTGTATCCATCTTGCTGTTATTCTCTGCTCTCATTTAAGGTCGATCTGACATCTGTAATGATAGTTCCCGTTCCATGGTCCCTTCTGAATCAGGGTTGAAGCTCACCCTGTGGATGCACTGCTGAACCCACTTTTAGATTCTCTTCAGAAAAAATGTCATATACCTGCATAGTAATAATAATGCTTGAGAATTTCCATATTGTCTTGGATCACCTCTTTTTGAAATGGACACAAATGTAAGACTGTCTCAGTTGGTTGATCAAGGAGTTGTTCTCTAAATTTCTTGATATACAAGAGTGAATATTTACACGGTGTCATTCTTTTTTTTGAAAATGTGAACTGGCCTTCTGTTGATTCCTGGAGCCTCGTTTTGGCCCCTGCCTGCAGTGTAGATTGGATTTTTTTCACTCAGGACCATCAGTTTTTCACCATATACTATTTTTTAAAATGATCAAATGTCGACAACATTTTTGGTTTAGTTACGCTTTGTATTCTTCCCATCTTGTAAGCATATAGAAGCGTTAAGGCGGGGACTCAAATACATAAATGGGAGAAACAGAAGGTGAAGGCAAAGAGATGGGAAAAGGTTAGATGATTCAAAGTCTCATGATTTTTTTTTTTACCTGTAAATACTTTGAGGTTAAAACTTGCCACTTAAGTTTTAGATGTGAAAGGCTATTTGGTGCTGGTGCTGGTGAAGGAGGTTATTTTGTTCGATTAATCTTTAGTCATTTATTCTCATTCCAGTAAAGACTCACTTCCATCATCAACCTTGATGACATCCCCACCCCCACACACACATTGCACACACAGGCAGAGCCAAGTCATCCCTGTGTTACATTGGCGCTGAGTACATGTTTTGAATAAGTAGACATCCCACCATTGCATTAAGGCTGCTCATTTATAATTTTTACATAGTTTTCTTTTTCAATTGCATAGGGTGTAGATACTGGAGCGTTTGTGACGATGCATTTAGCTACGGCCTACCAGGTCAGCAAATTATAAATTCAGCTCCTCCAATCAGTGGTTAGGCTGCAAGGACCTATCAGTGGTATAGTGAGTTATGCTCTCAGCTACTAGGTTCGGAGTTCAGCAGTTAGGACATGTGTTGACTCACTGGCAACTGAGTGATAATTTGATAAGGCAGGCAGGAAAGGATCCAAGTGAGGAACTTTGCCTACTTGGAAAGGTCAATAAACTCTCAAAACCATTGCCTTGAGTCGCTTCTGATTTTTAATGGCTATACAGGCCTGGGTTGAACTGCCCCTTTGGGTCCTTTGGGTTTTGGAGACTTTCCAGTTTTAGGTGAGGAGCAGCGTCTACTTTATCCTGAGGAGGAGTGACTGAGACGCTTAAACCATCAACCTGAATGTTTGCATCCAAATGCATAACTGTCCACACCACCAGAGGCAAATGGTTAGTTCGAAATCCAGAAAATTTTAACTTCAGCAGGAATATGTGTAGCTTTGGGGAAACAAGCGCCCGGGCCTAATAAGTCAGCGGTAGAGGCCCAGGCTGCCCAGTGTCAGGAACAGAATGTCTGGGAGGGAAAACACTCTTTAGGCAAGAGAAAAGAGGAGGAGCACCATTAAGGAGCTGAACTATTATAAGGAGCTGTATTAAGGTGGAGGTTGTTTTGAGTTCACTGGGGCCCCGACTAGTCTATTAGAGTCAGTGTTCTAAACAAGCAGAGGCCACCAACAAGGTAGAGTTGTGTCAGGTGGGAGGAAGAATGACAAGAGGAAACCTTGGTATTCCAGGAACAGAACTTGTTTCAGGTACAAATTGTTTGCTGGATGTGAGCAGGCTGAGGTAAATAATGCCATTTGTTCCCAGATGAAAGATGGCAGGAGGTTTGTCAGGAAATTTGGGAACATTGACTCAGAGACTGCCATAATTGAGGAAGCATTCCTCAATTCATTCATAATTGAGGAAGAACTGAAAGAAGTTCTTAAATAACCATTGGTTATTTGCACATAAATCCTTAACATAATCTTTTTGGATATAAATCCTTTAACAACAACACCAAAAGATTTTAGACAAGAGCATGATTGGTTGAAAAAAATTCCCCATTGTCAAGTCAAACAATCTATAGCAAAGAAACTCTGATAAGCTTTTAAACTGAATTTCCTGAAGGGTTGTGTTCTCTGTTTGAGTCTTCACTGGCAAGATGTTGCCCGTGAGGGTATCCATCTGTGACTTCTGGTGTGCTTGCTCTTATTCTTACCTGGTCATTATTGGCAACTGCTCTAATGGATCTTTCCTTAGGCCAAGGGCAGAAATAGTGACCAGGGAGAGACAGGTAACTCCTCAGGGTGGTACACACAGCCTTGGCCACATTTTATAATGTAAAAAGGTATTTAAGGATGGAATATATTCTCTAGCTAGTTTGACATTACACAAGGGTAGGAGGATGGACTGCATAACCTTTGAAAGTCAATTTCATCCCAAGATTTTACATTCCAATTATGTCTGACAAACTATTTAAATAAATGATGGTTTTTCTATTAGGAAAGAAAATTGACTGGAATTCATTCTATTTGAGCTGCAAAAATTGGAAAATAGGTCAACTCTTAATTATCCAGGGTAATAGGGAACATCTTGGATAGATTCTCCCAAACCACAGGTAATTAACAAAATGTGCAAATTAGGCACTGATTCATAGCATTCATTAAAATTTACATTTAAACTACGACTTAAGCAGCATGTATTTGTAGATGAGCAAATCCATGTGATAAAAATAATTTTAAGATGAATAGAGACATTTTAAAAAACCATGGACTTGGAAATATTGCTTTCACACTGGACAATCTGGAATATCTTGAATTCTAAAATTGAAAACATCTACCTGTGTTCCATAAGATAATTGTAGGTTTCCTCTAACACTGCTAGTTTCTGAGAAGTCCTGGTAGTTCTGGGGGTTAGGTATGGGAATACTAACTGCAAGATTGATTGTTCAAATCCTCCAGCTGTTCTGTGGGTGAAAGATGAGGCTGCCCACTCCCTGGAAGATTGAGAGTGTCAGACACTCTATAGACCGTGGCTGGGTATTGGAATGGATCATGGCAGCGTGTTTAATTAATTAAGTAACTTTTGTTTCATTGGCATTTGTTCCCCAGAGCTGCTGTAACAAAGTATCCCACAGGGACTTCAAACAACATCTATTCTTTCACCCGTCTAGAAGGTAGAAGTCTAAAATCAAAATGTTAGTAGGACGTGCTCTTCTGAGACCCTGAGGAGAACCAGCCAGCCTCTGCCTGGCTTCATATTGTTTGTAGTCATTCTTGGCATTCCTGTGTCACAGCAGCATTCCTTCACCTTCTCCCTCCTGCTTCACATGACATTATTTCCTCTATCCTTATTTGTGTCTCTTCTCTAATAAAGGTATCGGCCATATTGGATTAGGGACCATCCTACACCAGTATGTCCTCATATATATTGTTTATAGGGACACAGTTCACCTGATAGCATCTGTGGCACTCACCTAATCTGGTGTCAGTTTGAGTATTAAGAGTTTAGGGGTGGAGTCTAGCCAATTAATCTGGAGATATCTAATGAGACCTCTGTGTGGGCATGGCTTTCTCTCCTCTGAGAATTCTGAGAAATCTGGTATTTCCTTCTTGGAATCAGTACACAATCACTCACTTGCTTGGAGATTTTCTACTGATAGCACTCGCTGCCTGAGAGACTCAACTCACAAGGCTGGCTCCCTGTGAGATATTCCTGAGGAGAAGTCACATGGATCTACCCTAATGCAGCCAGAAATCTGGATCAAGAGAAGTCATGTGGAGACCTCTGCCAGCAGTGAGATGCTTACAACACCACAGGATCCCAAGAATTTCCACCCACTGGCCTGTGATCATTTTGCATTTGGAATCATTGCATGTGTTTCATGAGTCTGTGGAGGACTTTATAGATTGCTGTTGAACATATGGGCTAATATTGGATTTATGGGCCATGGACTGAACTAGGTTGGAATGTTTTCTTAATGTATAGTTGCTCTTGCATATAAACCTCTTTCTTATATACATATGCATGCATATAAATTTGCTTCTGTAGTCTACCTGGACTAACACAGCATTCTTTTTTTTTAAGGGGGGGGGGTAAAATGCATTGTGGAGATCTACACATAGGACACAGAGGGTTCCTGTGTCTTAGACACTTTGACTGATGCCCAGAGGTGTGGCACGTGATCTTGCATATTGGTTGTTCAGACGTATGATGCCATACATCTCTCCATCCTCCATCTACTTCCATGAAAGCTCTAACAGCAGCACAAAAGTCAATGATTCTCAAAACATGCTCCTCTTTCCTTCCAATCCAACCAAATTGGTATCTCCCAAATTCCAAGACCTCACAAACCTAGACTTTTTACATCTGAAACTCAATTTGTGGGTTCACAGCTAACACCGTTGATTCTGATTCAGGCTGCAGGCTGAGAAACATTGAACTCTTCCCTGCTTCCTCCTAAAAGATTTTTGATGGTTTTTCAATTAGAAAAAAAGAGTTAAGTATCATCAATTGTCACCTGAGGAGAACAGCCAATGGCCTGCTTCATTTATCTTTTTAAACTGGACTTCCTATTTCTAATTTCTGCCATTTTATTTGTTTTGTTTCTCAAGCATGATACAATATTGCTTTGTTTTTTAACATGAAGCAAATGGAATATTAAATCATCTAAGTCAGTGTTCACAGAAGTAGATGGCACAATCCAGAGGTTATTGGGCAATGCCATTCTTGTTACGTGTCTCCCAGCTAGTTCTGACTCACGTACAAGAGAGGGCAGCACCGGTCCTGGGTTATCCTTACAGAGGTTAACTTTGAGCCCACTCTTGCATCCTCTGGGTCAATCCCTCTTGTCGAGGGTCTTCCTCTTTTTACAATGACCCTCTACCAAGCAAGATGTTCTTTTGTAGGGGCTTGTTTCTCCTGATATCATTTCATGGTATGTGAGATGAAGTCTTACCATCCTTGCTTCTATGGAATAGCCTGGCTGTACTTCTTCCTCATAGATTTGTTTGGACAATAGGAAGAAAATTTAAGACTTCTAGGAATCACTGCTTCATGCTACAACAAAAGAAGAAACTAGAAACATCTTTTCACATGTAAGAACAACTTTTTTGTAGGTAAATAAAATATGGTTTTCTCGAAGAAGTATATCAACAGGGAGCTTCCAGAAATCCAAGCTGTATTCAGAGGAGAATGTGGAATTAGGGATATTAATGTTGCTGTCAAATGGATCTCGGATGAAATCAGAGAAGACCAGAAAGATGTTTATTTGTGACTTTCTTTCTTTCTTTCTTTCTTTCTTTCTTTCTTTCTTTCTTTCTTTCTTTCTATCTATCTCTTTGACTATGTGAAGACTTATATGTCTATATGGTTAATAACAAATTATGTATAACATTCTGAGGAATGGTAATTCCAGAATATTTAACTGTATGCACTAAGAGACTCAAACAGCCACTCAAAGGAAGCAAGGTAATATTGCATGGCTTAAAGTTAGGGAAGTGGAATGTCACTGGTGTATCTTTTACCATCCACATTTAATCTGCATTCTGAGCAAATAATCTGAGAAACTGAACTAGGTGAAGAAGACTGCTGTGTCACGTTGGAGAATGTGCAGATCTGTAATGTGCAGATGACACAACCTTGTTTGCTGAAAGCAAAGAGGACTGGAAAGACTTACTGAAGAAGATCTAGAATAGCTGACTTCAGTATGAATTGAACCTCAATGGAAAGAAATCACGCACCCTCAGAGCTGCACCCGGAAGCAGCATCGTGCTGGTGTTGCTGTTGTTACTTGTCACTGGCTTAGTTCCCACTTTCCGCAATCCTAAGAACACCAGAACATCATGCCACCCAGCCCATGCCAGCCTCACAGTGGCTCTTTGTATTGAAGGCCATTGTTTTAGTCACTGTATCAATCCATCTTTCTTAAGGGCCTTCCTTTTTTTCATTTACCAAGCATGAGAAGCGAAGGATATTTACCATCATGCTAAATGGCGAAAACATTGAAGCTGCCAAAGATTGCATTTTGCTTAGGTCCAAACTCAACACTAAAGAAAGCAGCATTTGAAAAATCCAATGGCATATTTCATTGGGTCAATGAAACTGCATAAAACATGAACTCAAGGTCATGGTGATGACTCTGTTTCCCCATGAACTTATTCAACAAAGTAGCACCACCACCCCCCTTTTTGTGTTTCCAAGACTTTGTTTAAGTCTTGATGGTAGCAAGAAGCCTTCGCTGTCTGCCTTGAACTGGGTGGTGAGTTCCAAGCACTAATCATTGCTCTTGTAACCCAGCGTATTAGCCATTACTGCCGACGTCACATTGAGGACTGAGATGCACCTGACCCAAGTCATGGCATTTTTAGCCACTTTGTGGGCATGTGAAAACTGGTCAGTGAGTACGGAAGACTGGAGAAGAGTGGATGCATTTGAATGATGAAGGTGTTCATGACGGAGATCGAAAGGGCCAATGACTGTCCGAAGAAGAACATTTTGAAGGAAGGTCAGCCAAAATGCTCCTTAGAAGTGAGGATGAAGAGATTTTGTTTTCTGTGCTTTGGATATGTCATCAGGAGGAGCCAGAACCTGGAAAAGGGCACCATGGTTGATAAAAAGAAAACAGCAAAAACCGGGAAGAGGCTCAATAAGATGGATTGACAAAGTGCCTGCAATAAGGGGCTCAAACATGCGTGAGGGTGCAATAGAATGAGGCAGTCTTTCATTCTCTTTGTATATAGGTTGACTATCAGTTTAAAATGACTAGATGACAGCTTATAACAATGCTTCACATTACTTTAAAGTCACATATGTTTATATATGTATGCATACACTGCTTCTATACATAGGACCCTGTTATGCATCTGCTTCTACACTTTTGGCACATCTTATTGCTATAACTGCGGTGGCAAACAGCTGGGCACAAGTGTAGCCTCTATGCCCTATTATTTCTTATTTCCCTCACTTATGGTTCTGTACTTTCTCTACCTCTTTGTAGCCATTTTCAAGCATTCACAAAACTAAGTACAAAGGACTTACTTCAAGGGGATGCAGAAATTGGTCAATTACATAATCCTCTTTTTCACATTACAGATAGTTAATTCTGAAGTCTATTCTGTTTATGGCCCCTCACAGACACCCCAGCACAATGGACTTCAATGGTCCTCAATAGTAACTAGCCCAGCTATTATATCTTTGGACTCGGAGTTATCTCTGACATGTTTTCCTACTCCTAGGCCCATTTATCTTCTTCTAAATGGGATCATCTCCTAAAATGAAGTCCTTACATGGAAGCCACAGACTTAAACTTTTGTTTTCTTTTGCTCTGAGTATTTTTGAGGGCCTTGACCAAGCAGGGTATATTAAAAATTTATGAAGGCATGTAATATAAACATTTTGGAGATCACATATCTAAATCATTACTCATCAACATTAAAAAAGCATTCTCAGATGATAGTCTAACATTTATACAAATGACACACTCCTATGAAAATATTTTGTTTTTATGAATTCCCTTCTCATAAGGAAGGAAGAGAATCAAGTGCAAATCACTAATAGTATAGTTATTTTGAGAGATGTTCTTAAATTTACATAAATTTATAGAGCAAATTGTATGTAGGTTAAGCATTTTATCTACATACCAAATTCCTTTTACCACCTAGATGTCTGATATCATGCACAGGTGTGTTGTGATCCTTTAACTGACATTTCTTTGTTTAAAGACACTTAAAAAGGGTTTAAGGTAAATAGTCCAAGGATTAAAATCTGGAACTTTGTGCTAACAATTATAATTTTTTTACATTTCAATAACTTCTGAAGTCATTTATTTGTAAGCTGTCATATCTTTCATGTTAGAATATGAGGTAAACACGTTTTACAATTTTTTCCCTCCCTATCACTCAAAAACAACTAAGTGACGATGAAATGGGCACTTCACCCCTGTGGAATCTTTCCTTTCAACACTCACTCCCCCAAACTAACCATAGGAGAGATCAGACAAGCAAAATTGAAAAGTATTCTACAAAAGATTTGACGGATTCTGTTCAAAAGTGTCAAGTTCATGAAAATCAGGGAGAGACAGAGAAACTGTCATAGATCAGAGGAGACTGGCGGGGTATGAATATTTAACATTCATTCCAATGGACAGAAAAGAAAAATAGAAATTGCGGCTAACTACATTCTGGGTGCTATTTGCATTAAAATTTGGTAATCTCTCACAGTTTCTCTACAAAGTTTATAGTCTCAAGGTCAGTCTCTGATTTTTCTAAACCAAGAGGGTGAAAAAGTGAAAGTCAACAAAGTTACAGAACCAAGCACAAATTGATGACTACAACGTCAGAGTTTGTTGTCCTCCCAGTCACTTACCCCCCTTTGGGCACCCTTCCATGTTCCAGTGTGTGCATAGTGTGGTGAGATCCCATCTGCTGCCTTCCCACAGAGCCCGTAGAGGGTGGTGGTAACTGTACTTTTCTCAACATCAATCTATTGCTGCCTCTTGCCTTCTGCTCTGGATCATAACCCAACTAATCCTCCACCTGAAGTCTCCACTGTCCACCCAGGACTGAGACCCCATTCTTCCTCCATATGTCCTACATCCCCAGTCACTCAGTCTCCTTTCCTCTCTCACTCTTCCCACCTTCTCCTGATGACCTCACTGGCCCCTTTGGCCCTCTTCCATTCCCTCTCTGACTATATGTGAACTCCTCGCACGATGCTGTGTCCTCCATGGCCAGACTGAGACATCACTGATGACCAGGAAGAGGGGTTCCATGGTCAGTCAACGGCCATCTTTCATATGGTCAGATCCCAGTCATGACCTCTGGTATATCATTCAGTGTAACTCATGGAGAGTACCCTGGCACTTCCACGGCTCCGTGGAGCATAGACCCTCAGAGGCATTACCATAAAAATGCTAACAATTTGTTGTACATGTGAAACATAATGAGATAGTGGCTAAATAAAGAGTAGCTTTATTAACTTTGCGGCTCTTTGTAAGTCTAACATTTATTCTAAAGGAAATGTATTTAAAAGAAACAAACATGCAAAGTAACTCAAGTATACTACATTCTGTCATTTGGACAACATTTGCCTGCAGATCACAGGTAGGAAATCCTTAAGAAAAAGTGATCTGTAGGAGTAAGAGGCACACATCTAGAGAAGTGGTGATTATGCAGACAGATGAAAGTCTCAATGCCCACCCCCGGCCCCATTTAAAGAATATTTTCTGGTACAGAACTATCTAATTATTTCAAGGTGCCACTTGGTCTTGCCAATAAGCCCAGGGCTTGTTCTCTAGTGATTTTTACTAGACGCGGGTGGTGGTGATCATTTTTTGGTAGTTATTTTCCAATTAGCAACTCTCATAAACATTTCTGCAGTTGTCCATGGGATGCCAAGAACTTACGAGATAAAATCCCTATTCTAATGATGGAACCCTTCTTTTTGAAGCTAGCTAGTGGCAAGTAAAATTTCACAAAACTGTAAAACATACCCTTGAGAGCCCTTGATAACTAAGTATTCCATGCCTTGAACTGAAAATCACTTTGCCAGTTAAGTAGTTTGCATCTTAAAATTTATTGGACTTTTTTGGATGAAATTCTGTGGGGAAGATGAAATTAAAATAGAAAAGTCCTGCCACATACCAGGAAACATGAAAACCGATGAGGTTGTTATGCAATATTCCCTCGGAGCTGAAAGGTCTGTCGTGTGAGCCATTGGAAGTGTGATGAGCTCTGCCAGTTGTATTTTTGGAATAGTTTTCATATGAAATACAAATACACGCTTAAACTTTTAAGAGGGGGTGGGTTCATAGTGTGCATTCACAAAAAAGCAAGATCTCTGAAACATGAGGTTGTAGATATTCAAAATTAAATTGGATTCAAATAAATTCAATCTTTAGGAGTTTGGTAGAAATGTCAGTTCATAGCAATAAGAGGACAATAGTTGCAGGTGAATATAATGTGATTAATTATGTTAAATGAATAGATATATGCAAAAAATCATCCAATAGGTCTGTCCTTAAGTGACAGAACCAGATCAAAATATTTCATAACTATCCCAGATGATTTTTTCAGTCTTCACCATAAACTTTGTATTGAAGTTTTAATATAACTTGATTTTGGGGAAAACTTCATGGAGTTTTGGAAAATGCTGCTCTTTGAGGCAGAAGCAAAGCTGAATTACAACAATGTAAAAATTTGATTGTTATTACTTGTAATTTCATTGAACATTGGATAAGACAGTTAAGGTTTATTGTGCTCACCTGGTTGATAAACACATGTGGGATTAACTGAAGAGGTGAAAGGTAAATTTCTTGGTGAACCTCACCTTTCTTGAGTTTTTTGCTCTCTAATGGTAAAGCCAGGATGCAACTGCCTTAGCCAGTTCCCTGCTTCAGCTGGCAAAGCTTTTTTCCTGCCAGACTGTCCTGAGGAGTGTCACATGGACCTCCCCTGATGCAGTCTTGAGTGCTGGAGAACCCTAGTGGAGACCCCTGCCAGTGCTGAGATGCTTACATGCTCATTGATTTGGTTTTCCTCCTGCAGTTGGCATCAGTGTGTGTTTTGTGAGATTGGGGAGGGTGTTGTAGATTGATGTTGGGCATATGGGCTAATGTTGAACTTATGGACTTGGGTAGCACTGGGTTGGGATGTTTTCTTTTCCTTTTTTTTTCCCTTGGGGATGTTTTCTTAATGTACATGTACTCTTTATAAAAAACTCTCTCGGGCTCAGCCCCGGTGGCATAGTGGTTGAGTGCCAGACTCTGGCCTACTGACTTGGAGGTTCAAATCCAGCGGCAGCTCTCCAGGAGCAAGACTGGGTAGCAACCACGACCACCACCACAGGGCAGTGATGCCTGCCCCCCCCCCCCAAAAAAAAAAAACCCTCTCATATACATATGAGTTTCTATGGATTTGACTCTCTAGTCTGACTGATGGAATACAAGATGCAACTGCTTTATCAAATTGCTCAGCGCAGCTTCACTGACCCAAAGCCTATGACTGTTATCTTTTATCATTATGAGAATCCAGTTTGAGTCATAAGCTTTTGAGATGGTGTGTGAGTGAGTTTTCTTTAGCCAGAGAAAATATTTGCTCACCATTCAGCAACTGCATCTCAGTCAACATCGAATATTTATAGTTCACACAAGAAGTAATTGTGAAAGTATATTTGAAAATCAGTCTCATTGTTGGTTCTCGTGATTGAAAGAATAACAGACAGTTAATAGGTTAGGAGAAAAATGTTACTAAAATGCTTTTTGAAGATCTCAGGTTTTATCCCTGGCTAATGCAACAATCTTTCTCTTTGAAATATAAAATTGTAGCATGTCCTTTTCTCTTATTATCGAAGAAAATTTTCAGTTAGCACAAAATGAACTACTCTTTTGGGTTCAATGTGATTCTAGGTATGAAGTTTCACATGAAAGAATGATTAGAGATGACCTTGACAATTGACAATCAAAAATCTTCAAATCTCAGGGGAAAGAAAAGCACTATAGATTACAGACAATTTGAGAGAATAACTATTGTCAAAAGATGGGGGCGCAGATCCCAGTTCCAGCTCTTACATAATTTCCTTCCAGTGTTTTCCAGAGATTAAAGGTCCGTGGTATCAATATAGGACATAAGACCTTCACACATCAGATGACTATAGTTTATTGCCCAGTCTAGGACATATTTTTGAGAATAGAAAGACAAGTGGAACACACTAAGACTTCCTGGGCAAACAGGAGGCAAGATCACCTTCTCTAGCTGCTCCTTTCCATGGATGACTTTTCCTAATGTAAATATGCTCTTTGTAGTGTAATTGTGTTTCTATTACATGGCAATGCTTAGAAGCCATTAAAAAGGAAATGAAGTTTCTCATCTGTATTGGAAACTGCCCTCATATAAGGAGCCCTGGTGACATAGTCGTTACACATTGGGATACTGTGTTAGCCTGGGTAGACTAGGGAAACAAATCCGGAGACATTCGTATGTGTATAAGAAAGAGTTTCATATCCAAGAGCAATTGAATATTGAGGAAACATCCCAGTTCAGTCCAGATCAAGTCCGTAGGTTTAATATTAGCCCATATGTCTGATACCAATCTACAGATTCTTCTTCACACTCACTCAACACAAGCAATGATGCTGAATGCTGGAAGATCACGGGTCAGTAGGTGGAAAATCTTATGGATCTAGTGGTGGTAGAAGCATCTCAGTGCTGGCGTGGGTCTCCAAGTGGCTCCTGCAGCTCCAGGGCTCTGGTTGCATCAGCGTAGCTCCATCAGGCTTGTGAGTGTTTATGTCCTTAGCACCTCGAAACGAGGTCATCGAGCTGTAATCTGATTAACAGACTACACTCTACTCCTTCACTCCAAATAGTCTCAAATTGACAACAGATTATTTAACGGACACGGCTGTCAACTGAAAAATCAGTGGTTTCAAAGTCACCAGCCATTCTGTGAGATAATGATGGCACTTTCTGCTCCTGAAAAGAGATACAGGTGAAGGAGGAAGTGTTTTTGCTTAGGGGGCATTGAGTTCATTTTAATGGTGGTGGAACAATTTGGAGGGGGATAATAATGGTTGTTCAACAGGAAGAATATAATCAATGACACTGAATTATACATATCACAGTTGTTGAATTAGTGAATTTTTTGTTATGTATATATTTTTCAACATTAAAAAAATATGCCATGAATAACAATGAGTATGAGAAAAATGTTCTAAATTGTGATAACAATGTATAATACTTCTTGATATGGTTGAACTATTGAATTGTGTGATATGTGGATGAAGTGCCAATAAAATGGTTTTACAAAAGATGAGAAAGAGTGAGAGTCAGCCTTGGAAACTCACAGGGGGCAGTTCTACTGGTCCTACAGAAGCACCATGAGTTGGCATAGAAGTCTATATGATAGTAGTGAATCAGTGGCCTTGTCATATAGATATTTTAGCCCACTGATAGGAAAAGTCAGACTAGAAGAATGAAAACCCGGCAACCAAGGAAATACATCTTGATCCTGAGAATATCATTTATTCATTTTCAAATCATCCCATCTAGGTAACTTTCAGGTGAGCCCGTTTGAAATAAGCACCAATATAAATGCTAGTAAAATGGATTAAAGGCAATTGCTTTTTAGACTTTACATTGACCAGTATACTCCATGAACAAACACCTGAGTATGTACTCTAAAAATGGATTACACAACATCTAAAATACAGGCACAGTTTCTTTTTATGTGCATCTTTTTAAAGAACCATGTGACATGGAATAGTGCATGCTAGAAATGTGTTAGATGAAACAAGAACCACAGGGTCTAGAAAAAGAGAGAGAACTTGAATTTTAAATGGACAGGACTTTGGAATGGACGTATGTGGGGTGGTTAGTGTGTTTGTGTGTATGTATGCATGTGTGTGTGTGTGTGTGTGTGTGTTAGGGGAGGGCAACCAGGTTGCATATAAAGTAATAAAGAGGCATGAAACATTTTTTTCTGTTCTCTAAATTTGATTTACTAAAATCTAAAAAATGTGCATTAGCCTTTATTTCCCCTCCTCCGAAATTTGCATTCCCACAGCCCTGAAAGAGTACAGAAAACTTTAATCTGATAGGAGGATTTTATTAAGCACTCCACGTATGCATGAAGACCCAGAGAAACATTATTGAAGGTAAGTGTATAGAATCACTTTTGTCTAAATTGTGCATATACTCAGCGTGAACGGCCTTGTTGATGCATTTTATATTCCAGTAAATGTGTAGAGAAGCTTTGCATGGGGATGTATCGTGTAGTAAATTCACAGCAGACTGCAGATTTATGGGCATCGTTACCCAGTTGTACAGATAGCAGCTCCATAGAATTTAATGAGCTGAAATAGGTGAAGAGTTCATTCTAATCTAAGGGTGCCTGAGATTCCAGTCATCCCTGGAATCACAGAACATATGTCCTCTTGTGTTAAAAACCGAAGGTGTCTTACTGATAAACAAATCTCTCTTGAGGGTACTGACACAGGAAGTGATGATTTTAAAGACGCTTTGTTCGGTGCACATTGATCGAATACTAACCCACAACAATAACCTGTTGCAAAATTTAGAGGTGATTTGTCAAACCCAAGAGCCATGAAAGATTTAATGTATTTTTGTCCCTTTATATGAATTTATCACTTTTAGAGTGCCTTAGATTCCCTCACTCACTTTTTCTTTTTGATTATTTGAAACAAATTTTAGTCTCTCTTCCTTTCTCTTTTATATGATGACTCTGAACGGATTTTACCATGTTCATTGTAATTAGATAAAATGCTCATGAAAAACTTTGTGTGTGTGTGTGTGTGTGTGTGATAGATGATTTAAAAGAACTATGTGCAGTTGTGAAATTTTGTTTCCTGGTTGGGAAAAATGCTACAGAAATGTCTGTGATGTTGAACAGAGTTTACAAAGACAGCACCATGGGAAAACTTAAGTGTATGACTGGTTTTCCCATTTCAAAAAAAGATGTAATGTCAATTGATAACAAACCTCATTCTGGACATCCATCAACTTCCTGAACAGACAAAAATCTTGACTTGTAGTGCATATGGACTTTATTCCACTAGGTTAGACTGTTAATCAAGTTTTCTATTTAGGGCTTTGAAAAATTACAGCGTTTGCATAAAAAAAAAGCCTGATTTGTGGCAGACATTTTGCCACCATGACAATGTACCTGCTCAGGCAGTCATCCCAGTGCACCAGTGTTTGTCAACAAGCAGTATGCCTCTCTTGCTCCACATACCTTACTCAACTGACCTCACTCCAATTTTGTATATATATCTACATATGTGTACACTCTTCAGGTTTCATAGATTCTAGGGTTCAAAGTAAATATCACATATATGTATAGTTTTCTACTTGAACAATGAATGCTTTCAAGCATTACTTTGGTGTCTTAAAATGAAGTAAATATTTTTCTATATAATGGACTTAGATGATAATGCCCCCAGGCTAGTGACAACCCTGCCTATTATTTGACTCATGCTTGTAACCTCTGTCCCAAGTTTTTGCACAAGGGTTATTTAGTGTTAGCACTTAAGTCTCACCCTCCCCAATTAGATTCTTTAATTATATTCTTCTTACAGTCTCTTTGAACCAGGAGATTTTAAAGAGTCACTTCAGGAGTCTTTTAACTCAGGATCAGATGTTGGTCTGATAAGAACTTATCAATACCTCTTGCCTTATACCTAGCGACCTGGTCCCTATTTTGGACATCAGTAGAATGTACAATCCTTACCTGCTGTGTTAGACTGGGTTGTCTAGAGAAACAAAACCGGTGGCACTCAGATAGGTACTGGAAGAACGTTATAGCAAGAAGTGATTTCATGTCAAGAAAGGCATCCAAACCCAGTATAACTCAAGCCCACGGGTCCTATTCAAGCTGGGGCTCTTTTCAGACTCATAGAGCTGCAGGCAAATAACACCACAGAAAGGTGAAGCAGGAAGCATGATGTTCACAGGCCACTGGGGGCAGATGTGTGGATACGAGATTCATAGGAAGAGGCCAGGGCAATGGCAACTCTCCACCTCAGCGGTCCCCAGGTGGCCACCCCTGAAGGCAGACACAGAGCTCCAGGAAGGTAGAAGGTGTAGGGGCAAGCAAAAGGAAAAGATTCTCACTATCTCCGAGAAAAGGTCATACCCACAAGGAACCATCATTAGACCATGATTGGATCCATAGACTGGACTCTCTCCCTATACTTTCCGGTGAAAGTTGACATTGTATCTAATCGCCACACGTGGTCATGAAGTTTACAGCCTTCCTTCATTGTCAATGCTGCTGTTCCTGAGCTCCTAGATGTTCCTACTGGCCACTAGGACTTTGGTTGCTGGGGCCCTTTTGTTGTCACGGCCAACATGGACCTCTGACTTGTCCTTCAATTCAGGCTGAAGATTCCATGTCAGTATGTTTATTAGAATATTTCCTAACTGTTGGTTTTGGTGTCTCCTTAATTATCTCCACTGCAGGTATCCAGCACCTGCTTGTCCAGGAGTGGACTGGAAGACTTTTTCACTCTGCTGCAGGCGCGATGAAGCTGAAATCAGGGAACTGGATGCAGAAAATAGTAAACAAAGCAGTTGCAAGACAGTAATTAAAAAAAAGCAAATTGAATAAGGAATAGTTTCTTAATCTTTAAAGCTGGTGCTTAACATAAAGCACTTTTAATTAGGAGAAAAGAGGAGATAAATGAGATTTAGTTTTAAAAAATCTGAATTTTCCAAGCCTTTGAGGTAAGGTCTTTAGAAACTGATAGCAATGATTCTTTTATATATCTAATTTCCCTTCGAAACATGTGTCTGTCTACTCTTCTTTGATATGGAAATATCATTAATATTACTCTTTGATTGATCAATCATGATTAAGATAATTTTTGTGCCTCACAAATAAACTGAAAAGGAAGATTCTTTCTCCCTCAGGATAATTGCCTCCAAATTTAGCAGCAAGTAAAAGAAAGACCGTATTAGAAAACAGATGCTCATGTGTCAGTAAGCAGTGCTATAACTGATTGATGGAGAGATGGGAGCAGTCAATAATGTACTTAGACATTATCCCTATTGGGGGGGAGACATTTTGTTTTATTCATGTCATGCATGTTCACTAAGGAGTCCAAGTGGCACCATGGGTTAGGGTTTGGGCAGCTGGCAGCAAGGTCAACAGTTCAAACGCCTAGTCACTGCACTGGATCAAGATGGAGCTGTTTGCGCTCATCCAGACTGACACTTTTGAAAACCCCCTTTTTTTTCGGGGGGTGTCATTGTGACTTATAATCTACTTGATGCTTACCATATTGGTTGTGATTAGGTGCCCACTTGGTTAGGCTGTGATTCTCAAATCACTTGACAGCTCTTATGTCAAAATCATCTCCATTTTGCGATGTGATGTGATCAATCAGTTGAAAAAAATGACCTTGGACGTGTGCCCTGCATCCAATATAAATGGATGTTCTCGGATAGTTTGCTTTCTGTTGATTCTGCTTTTGAGCTTGCCTTCATCTCATCATCGCTGACCTACAGGTCTCATTATCTCTGGACCTACACCCCGTAGCCCGGTGCATGACCTATATAGATTCTGCATTTGCAAGTTCCTGCATCCTGTGAGCTACCAGATGAAAAAAAAAACCCTCTAGCTTGTTACCTGATCCATGAGTTTGGGACTTGCCAGCTCCCACAGCTGTATGAGACACTTCTCTGAAATAAATCTCCATTTATGTTTTTATATTTACTCTACAAAGATTTCAAAGACTTTAAATTCTAACAGGGAAGACAGCCTTATCTTTCTCCCTTAAACTGACTGGGGGGTTTGAACCACCTACCTGTGGTTAACAGCCTAACATCTAACTCAAAGAGCTAATCCAAGCATCTTCACATATTTATGTCTCACTGGTTTTATTCATCTGACGAATGCAATCCACATTCCTTATGTTCCAGAAATCAAAAGGAACAAAAATACAGTCTAATTCCTGTGTATTTTTTTACTCTTGCTGACCTAAATTTCCTTTATCAGAGACAAAATGTGTTTGAATCGCTTGTGTATTTTTCAGATGTATTCTATGCATACATAAGCATGCATATATGGATAAATAAACATATATGTTGTATGAAACAAATATTTATTTGCATCAATTTATGCTTTATTTGAAATTGAAGTCAATCTAGACAAGAAGACTTGTCAGGATAGTTTGTAAAAAAGTGATAGCAAACATTATAGTTAGCCATTTAAAAGCATATTTATAATTTTATATTTCAGCTGTAGTCATATGCCATCAATAGTGGGGACAACATCAACATCATGTTGGTTTAGTTGACACTGTCTATGTGTGCCTGTCCTTCTCAACAAAAGAAAGGTATCAATGTCTTTACATGCTTGGAAAGAAACAGTTATCCTGGGATTCTTTCTTGCTCATCATCCTGGAAACCCCTTTCTTTGTTTTCTCAGGTTGGACGCTTTTGCTTGGTGTAGAATTCAGTTGGATATAGTTTTCCTTCACAAATATAAAGCTACTCTTACATTATCTTCTACTTCTCATGCCCCCATAACTCCAAAACCAGTGGAATTTTGTAGTGTTCTGTTTTGATGTGAGTCTGTTTCCATCTTTTGTGTTAAGCACAGGGAAGTCCGTTTCAATCTGGAAATTCATGTCTTTTAGTCCAGCAGAATCATCTGTACTTTCCCTCTGTTTTGTTCCTTTCTGGAGCAGATTAACTTAATATTTGAATGTTGTGATTAGGTTCTATTGGATTGGGTTGAGACTCAAAGCAACCCTCTATAAAACAGAATGAAGTACTACCTCATTCTGCAGAATCCTTATCATTATTATGAGTGAGACCATGGTTATAGTCAGGGACTGGTCTCTCCTGACAACAATTTCCAAGTACTGGGAAGGATGTCTGACCATCTTTGTTTCTAAGGAGCATGCTGGCTGTACTTCTTCCAAGACAGATTTGTTTGTTGTTCTAGCAGTCCCCAGTACTTCCAAAATTCTTTGCCAACACCTTAATGGATGCATCAGTCCTTCCCCTATGCTCCTTGTTCTTTGTCTAACTTTCACATGTCTATGGACTACGAGAACCATTAGTTCTCAAAGAGACATTGCGCTTTCTTTGGCAATTTAAAGAATTCTGTGCAGCAGATTTACCCCATGCAGTTTGTTTGATTTCTGAATTACTGCTTCCATAAGTATTAACTGTGGATCCAAGTCAAATAAAATTCCCAACAATTTCCTTTTTTCTCCATTTATCATGATGCTATTAGCCCAGTGATGAGGATTTTGGTTTTCTTTTCAATGAGTTGCAATCTATATTGAAGGATGCAGCCTTGGATTTTGAATGTAAGATTTCTTATATATACTTTCTAATTTTCTTTTGTTTTTCATCTCTATCTTTCTACTCCTATAATCCCCTGCCCCCAAAGATTTTACCTTCCAATCATTTTATTGATTTAAAAAAATTTTTTAAAGCAAGACCTGAAGCAGAATCAATTGTAATTTTTATTTTTATTTTTTGGGGGCATCACTACCTCCTGGTGGTCATGGGAGCTACCTGAGAGCCACTGCTGGATTTGAACCACCAAGTCCACAGGCCACAGTCAGGTACGCAACCACTTAAGCCTCCGGAGCTCAGCCCTATTTTAATAATTTTTAAAAAAACATTATTATGATTTTACTTTTCAAAAGCCATATGTATATCTCATGAATATAATACCTTCTAGATTGTTTTTATAACTTTGTGGATATTAAATATAGATTGTATGTAAACTTTTATTCACTCTGAATAATCTCATTTTAACTCAACCATTTTCAGAGTATAGAGACTTAAGAAAGTTTTCATAGAATGTGTGGTTTAGTAACTTTGAGCTTTGAGTTTCACTATAGAGTGATTTGATGCACTTTATTCCTTGTTACCTTGTTCTGTGAGATTTCCTAACAAAGTCCCAGACTCCTGCTTCAGGAAGGAAAAGACAGCCACCTATTGCTAAACTTTGGAGGAAGGGATCTAACTGCATTCAAAAATTTGTAATCTTATTTTCCTATTTCAGCCTCTCTGCTTCACTTGCCATTCCAGTGGTAGCTGGAATTTACTGTTAAATCATGTTTTTATCAGCTTTCCTCACTGCTGTCTTCGTTTTCTCTGCCTTGGGTCTATAAATCACTTTTTTCTTCATCCATCTGAGTCTGTGCTTTCAGAATGCTGTTACTATTTTCACCAGTACTCCCCAACCCTGTGGATTTATGTTTTTAAAAGACTTCACTTGATTTTATTTAATGGAGTTGAGTGAGGAAGTGGTTATATATGCGCATTAAATTTCGTATCTTAAGGTGAAACCCGTTAGCAGTTATTTTGAATGTTAGCTTCATGTGTGATTTTATTTTAATTTGAAAAGCTACACATTTTGAATTTTCTATGCTTACTAATGTTTTGCTTTTATAAAAGGATAACAATTCGACTTATTTTGAATTATTAACTAATTATTTTTGTTCAACTGCAAACATTCCCCTGCCTCGAAAGATGGGAATTACTGGAGGTAAAAAAGAAAGCTTCATCGCAGGCAGTGAAAAATTGAAATCACTCCTCTTCAGGATGTCCTTGTTCTGTGCCTTCTAGTGGACTTCAACTCCAAACAAGATGACTTGGCATAGTCTTTCCATTGCAGCCACTAGATGGTGGCATTGACCAAGGCCAGCTTGGTTGAGGGAGTAACATGGAGTACTTTTGAGATCTGTAGGAATTGAAGGTTATCATCTATCAACTACCTTCCCTTGTATGGCCCTTCTGAGGCTTAGAATGGTTTCTTTTGAGCATGTTTCATCTGTTCAATCTCCGATGTATAATTAGTCTTGGCTGCATAATAAGTTTTAACTGGTGCCTAGTCTACCTGCTCTAGGATTTTGCCTAGAAGGTACAGAGCTTTTCAAATGATACATTTTATTTGGTAGAGGCCTTACAAAGTGTGTTGGGAGAACTTAATCTTGATTAACGGTGTTAATTCTGAAGAGGAACAAAACATTGACGTAAAAGGACTCCCAATTCCAAATTTTCATGGGTTGAAGTCTGGTATTTTCTTTTTTGACATTTTTCCCACTCTTTCTAGGGAGATCAAGTGGCTGTTGAATTGCCAAAAAATTGGAAAGCAAGGAAGGCGAAGGGAAAGGAAGCGGTGCTGCTAGCTGGTGCTCCCTAGGGCTTGGGTGGATATGCAAGATCAACACATGAGGTTGGGAGCTCAACTGCTGACTATCTTCCTGGACAATCTTGTTTTAATTTAAATAAAGCATCTTTCATCTGAACATTACATTCTAAGGTATCTTTTAGCACGTATTTCCTATACATTTTCATCTGGCTAAATGCTGATTTAATTAAATATAAAATATCTACATGTTATATAAATCTATATGAGTTCATTGGAGTGATTTAAAAGGCCATGACTGAAGCCACTTAGGGCTCATTTTTCTTATCAAAACTGATGGCTGCATGCTCTGTGTAAAAGAACAAAGTTTTGTGTATTAATATTTTTCTCCCCATGACCCTCTATGAGAGATTAGTGAGATGCAAACTAGGTAAGAGTTGTTTAAAGTAGACTTTGGATCAAGTTATCATCAGGAGCAGATATGTTAAAGTATTGGATTTAGTATTGCTGAGATCACATAGTATACACATAAAGGATTAAGCATTTTAAATATTAAATAATTGTTCTCATGGAATTTGTTCAAACTATGATTTTATTATTCCCTTTCTTTGTATTACCTTCTCTCTCATATATATAATGTAGCTCAAAGAGGAATGAAATATTAGTTTTAGGCTAGCTACTCAATATTAATTAGATTGATAGCATAAAAGTAAAAATATATTTCCTACATATTTCTTGGAAAAGCTTAAAGGAACAAGAGCAAGGGAGAGAATTAGAATCAATATAATTGGCCTCTGGTGTTGATAGACTCATCTGATTTTATTTATAGTTTATTTTTATACAGTTTTTTATATACAGTATTTATATACAGTAATTGTTTATGAACATTTTAAGTGTTTATATGCTATTTGAGCTCTAGCTGCAAAGTTGTATCCCCCAAATACCAAAAGCGTCTAGTGATTATGTTTAGGATTGGACAGTAGTAATGAAAAATGATGTTTCAGATGCATATGTCAGATATGTAAATACATAAATATTCCCAAATTTGAGGGTAAAGCAATGATCATCTCAATAATGATTTGATTTTTCCTAACATTTTTCTTATATTATCTACCTTTTAATTTTATTCTATCTCTGAGAGTTTTTTTAACTTTATCTTCCAATTCTTCTATGGGGTTTTCATTTCTGAATCTATGGTTTTAATTTTTAAGAGCCTTAGTCTGATATTTCTTCCCATAGTGTATCCTTATTTCATCTGAATGTATTAGAGGGCATTAAAAAAATAACCGTTAGATCTATATATAATCGATTTTCACCAATGTTTAATGTTTTATTTGATTTGGCTTCCCCCACCCCTGATTTTTATGTAAAATCTCATTTTATCTTCCCAACACTGGGAAATAGAAAATCTCATCACTTTTTTTAAACTATGAAATTGAACTGTTCTCAGTCACAAAGTTGGTAAGTGTTGAGGTCAGCACATGGACTGAGGGAGGCTCTCTCTTGCAGAGAGAGGCAAGTAGACAGAGGCAAGAAGACTTGCTGAAGGATCCTGGCCCATTGGCCTGTGTGAATGTTGTCGTAGGCAGAAACCCTTTGTTCTATGGTGTTGAGAGATTGTGAGTCTGGGGAAAAGATGGGATCTCCGTCATTCAGTTGATATTAGCTGTTTGTTGACTTGGTTTCAACTCACAAGGACCTCGTGTAGGAAAAACAAATCTCTGCCTGGTCTTGGGTCATCTTCAGGATCATGGATATGCTCAAGTCCATTTTTATACCCACTGTGTTTTTGGTGTGCTTCCAACTCAAGCGGCTTATCTGCCACGTGATACATAGAGGGATTTTTTTGTTGGAAGTAGTCAGATTTTCTTCCTAGTCTTCCCCAGTTTGGAAGTTTTCCATAGCATCCACTTACCCAGGAAGGAGGCCAAACCTTTGAGGAAACTTCCTTTCAGTTGCATCCAGGAGGGCTATAACCTTAGTAAGGGGTCACACACTACCCTCATCTTCCGACAACTAATTGTCTGTTCACTACAGATCCCATTATTGAGTTGATTGCATTTTGCTTGGCCGCCTTATGGGATGTGACTCGGTCTCTCCTGCCCAACCAGAGTCCTGGTGGGGTTGTGATCTAAAAGGTCTGCTGTTGGAAAGCTCCAGCTACTCCTTGGGAGAAGGGCTGGGCTTTCTACTCCTATAAACAGCTACAGGCCCAAGAACCCACCCTGGGCTTCTAGGAGTGAGCATCAACTTGATGGCAGGGAGTTTGAGTTTGTTTTTGGATCTAGACTGCCCAAAGCACACACATTGTTTCTGGAAGGTTTGTTCCTTAGAGGCAAGGATAGTGGGACTTCATCTCAGAGTCTTAGGACATGGCATCAGGAGAGAGCAGGCCTTGGGAAAGGGCATTGTGCTTGGTAAAGCCGAAGGATAGCAAGAAAGAGGACCGTTGGCAAGGTGGATTGACACAGAGGCTGTCAAACAAAGGGTCCAAACATAAGGCGGGTTGTGGGGATGGGGTAGTGTTGGACAGTGTTTTGTACTGTTGCGCATAGAGTTGCAAAGAGTCCATGGCAACAATAACTGACCAAAATGTGTTTTTCATAATATAGAAAATACACTAAGTTTTGCATTAACAGAAAGAAAGTTTGAAGGTAGTAAAAGCACAATAACATAGTTCTAAGCTGCTGTTCACTTTGGTGTGCTAAGATAAAATGCCAAGAGAGCAGATACGATTATTATAGGAGAGGGTATGTATAATTCTTTTCTGAAGAATATTAAGTATGTTTCCTAACAGCTGTGTGCCTTTCATCCTAATGGAAAGTGTGTATCTCTATATGGTTAGGGGTTGGGAAACAGATGCAAACATAGAGCTAAACTCAAAACCAAACCCAGAAGCTGTCAAGTTGCTTCTGACTCACAATGATGCCATCGGCCAGAGAAGAACTATCCTCTTGCATTTTCAAGGCTATGTCTCTTTACAGAATCAGTCGGTCACATTTTTCTCCCACAGAGAAGCCAGTGGGTTCAAATCACTGCCCCAAGTTAGCAGCCAAGTGCTTTTACCACTGCAGCACCAGGGGTTCTAAACCTAGAGGCAGTCCGTGTCCTTCCAAAGAGTGAGAGAGACAAGAGACTATACTCATGACTGAAAATATCTATTACAATTAAATAGAGTTCATTAACATGATAGTAAAATCTCTCTCTCTCTCTCTCTCTCTCTCTCTCTCTCTCTCTCTCTCTCTCTCTCAACCCTTACTCTTTGAAAGTCTACTTTACTGTCTTTAGGTGAAATTTATGGTGAATCTTTGCCAAAGAAAGATTTGTTCACTCTGCCTTTTCCTTCTCTGATGAACATTCTCATATTTTCTAAACCTTTTCTGTCATAAGTGGTCATAGTTCACAGCAGTGCTGACCAGTGTGGAAAAAGAGGAAAGTACGGGCATCTGAGGTGAAGGAGAGATGACCTCTAAGCTAATTGTTATTTTAGTGCCTTGCTTTGCACCTTTTCCATAACTCTTTCCATAATCTAATAGCCATAGATTAACACTAGTGAGATCACTCCGCTGATATTCTCAAAGGATTAGGGCTAAATTATCCACAGGATTCAGATTTATGTGCTTTTTTTTAAAAATGGAGACTTCTTTACTTCCTTTTTGAGATAAAATTGTTTATTATTAAAGACTCCAAGTCCATTTCAGTTTTATTTTCCCTCTGTTTTTTTTAAGCCTCTGAGATAGTTAAGGTTTATTGTGCTAACCTGGCTGAAAAACACGTGTGGAATGTCTTAGCCAGTTCCCTGCTTCAGCTGGCAAGGCTCATTTCCTATGTGACATACCTGAAGAGAAGCCACATGGACCTACGCTGATGTAGTCCTGGGTGCTGGAACAGCTGTGTGAATACCCCTGGTAATGCTGAGATACTTACACACTCACTGATTCAACTTTCCTCCTGAAGTTGGCATCATTGTGTGGGTTTTATAAGATTGAGTAGGACTTTGTAGATCAGTGCCAAACTTATGGGCCAATGTTGAAGGTATGGGCTGGGATAGCACTAGCTTGGGATGCTTCTTAGTATACAGATATCCTTTATATAAAATTCCCTCATATATATATATACACATATAAATATATGAGTTTTCTGTAGGTTTGTTTCCCTAGATTTTTATTTTTTTTAATTTATCATTTTATTGGGTGCTCATACATCGCTTTCCATTATACATAGTTCAATACATAGTTACACACACTGTGCCAATTACCCTCACCTGCCCATCCTCATTGACATTCTCCCAACATCTGCCCCTCCACTTCATATGAGTCCTCCCTCGTCTCCCCTCCAACCTTCCCCCTTCCCCCCAGTCCTCATCACTCTGCAACCATTACTGTTTTGTCATATCTTGCAGTGCCCACTATCTCCCCCAGTCCACTCCTCCCTATGGCAGCCCTCCAGATAGGAGACAGTTGCAGATGCCCACAGCTGGCTTCCTCTCTCCACTATACCCTCCCTCCACCCACCCAGCAACTTCACTCCCACCACTGACCCTGAGGGTCCATCCACCCTGAGCTCCCTCGTTTCTAGTTCCCACCTCCACCATTGTACCTCCTCCAGTCCAGCTGGAACTGCAGGGCAGATTTGGGGCTGTGATGGTTGGGGGGAGGAAACCTTCAGGAAATAGAGGAAGGTTTTATGCTTCATTGCTACCTCACTGCCCCCTGACTGGCCTGTCTCCTCCCCGTGACTCCCCTGCAAGGGGATGTCCAATTGCCCACAAGTGGGCTTTGGGTCCCCACCCTGCTCTCCCCCTCATTCTTACTGATTTAATCCTTGTTCTTTGATGTTTGATGTCTGCTCCCTTTGACCCCTCGTAATCACACACGTTGGTGCGCTTCTTCTATGGGGGCTTTGCTGTTTCTGCGTTGCATGGCCACTTGTTCACCTTCCAGCCTTTAAGATCCCAGCTACTTTATCATTTGGTGGCTGGGCACCATCAGTTTCTTTGGCTCTGTCTGCTTCTGCACCCTTTTGTCCTCAGCTATCATGACAGGAGGGTGGGCACTTTAATGATATGTTTTTTTGTTCTTTGATGCCTGTTAGCCTGGTTCTTTCCACTCCTTGTGTTCGCGCAGGCTGGTGTGCTTCTTCTATGGAAGGCCTTGTTGCACTCTTTCCTCATCCTTAAGCCTTTGAGGCCTCAGACATTATGTCTTGATAGCCGGGTACCATTAGCCATCTTCACCACCCTTTCTCCTGTCCTCACTTGTCCTCAGTGATCATCTCAGGAAAAAGTGCATACACAGCAATGTTGATTTTTTCCTGTTTGATGCCTGAGACCTGAGACTCCTCTGGGCCACACAGGCTGGTGTGCTTCGTCCGTGTGCACTTGGATACGTCTCAGCTAGTTGGCTGTTTATCTTCAGGCTTTGAGGCCCCAGACTGTCTATCTTTTGATATCTGGGTGCCATCCATTGTCTTCACCACACTTGCTTATGTACTTATTTGACTTCAGTGATCATATTGGGCGGGTGAGCATAATGGCCAGATTCATAGAACAAAATGTTCTTGCACTGAGGGAGTGCCTGGGTGGGGGCCCAAGGTCCAGCTGCTGCCTTAGTACTAAGCCTTTAACTATGTGTTCCTGAATTTATTACCACCTTTTCATAGAAAATTATTTTTACATACATAGATGCCTGTGTTTAGACCTCTACAAGTGCTCTTTCCCTTCTCGTTCCTTCCTCTATTTCCTTCTGCCTTCCACCTGTCCCTCTTTTGTGGTTGGTCTTCATTTGAGTTTCACAACGTCCTCTCTTACATTACACTTACTTTGGCCCTATTAGGCCTCCCCCACTGTCCTCCCCACCGTTTGCAGACCACTGTTTGTTCCCCCCATCCCTGAATCTGTTCATGCTCCCCTCCCCCACGTCTGTTAGGAACCCTTCATCCAGTTGTTCTCTCCTCCAGACTGTCCAGCCAGGGGTGCTCCCTTCTTGATTTGGTCCATTTTGGGGACTCAGACCGCCTTGCTTCCCTGCTGTGTGTCTCCCAAAATGTCCTTTGTCACTGTCTATCTCCATATGGGTGTGGCATGCTGGTCACTTTCTGCCACCTTTTCTCTGCCACCCTTGCTTCCATTGAGGGAGTCAGTCTGGCTCTGGTTATGGCTGGCCCTGTAGCTCTTTCTTTTCATCTCTCCTTCTTAACACAGCTACTCAAACCACTATTTAGGTTTGAGAGATAAGAAATCTGGAGCATTTTTTAAAAAAGAAGCTCTCTCTCTCTCTCTATGTATCTATATCTATATCTATATCTATATATTACACACCCCATCTCAATAAGTGAAATCAACATTAATATCTTGTTAAACCCTCCATGTTTTCTTGCATAATCCCTTCATGCATCCCTCCCTTTCCCTGTTCCCACCCCTGTTCTTGACCTCTTAGTCATCAAGGTCTTGTCTACTACTGTATAAATCACATTTCTTCTTGTTTTTCTTATAGCAATGGTGATAGTTGATATTAATTTTTGTAAGATTTCTTGTTCTTTCAAAGCATAATGTCCTCTAGTTTTGTCCATGTCTTGTAGTATTTAAGACAGTTATCATTTTTTATTGATGAATAACATTCCATAATATGAATGTACCAGAGTTTGTTTATCTATTCCTCTATAGTTGGGGTTCCAGGTTGTTTCCATGTTTTAGCTATTGTGGTAATTACTGCCATAAACATAGGTGTATATATGTCTGTTCATGTCGTATTAATTTCTTTTGGGTATCTACCCAGTAGAAAGATTGCTGGATTGTTGGCTCAAATGGTACTTGAACATTGATGAAACACACACTATTCTTCTGGTTCGTTGAGACTTACCCATCTCTCACTATTATGACCTCAGTAGTGCCTTTCACTGAGGGCTAAGCCAGAGCCTGTACACTGGTACAGATAAGAGATAAGAGCTCACCATACATGGAATCCAGGTCAGATAAACCCCTCAGATACCAGGAGGGTAGGGAGAAGGTGGGGAAAGGAGGGAGAAAAACCATGGGGGAAGGGAGACAGCGGTTGGTTTATGATAGAAAAACAATGATAATTTATAATTTATCCAGGGGTCATGAGGATGGAGGGGGGAAGGAGAAAAAAAAGAGGAACTGATACCAAGAGCTCAAGTAGGAAGTTTGTTTAGAGAATAGTGATGGCAGCAATTGATATATGGATCATTATAAGAGCTGTCTGTGCCCCCAATACAATGATCTTAAAAAACAAAATGAAACTAAACAAAAATGCTGCTTGGATTTGCATTTACTTAAGGAAGTATCATACTGATTTCCAAAGTGTCTGGCTGTGCAGTTCTGCTGCTCCACAGGCAATGACAAGGAGTGCTCTCGCTCTGCATCCTCCCTAGCACTTGATATTTTCTGTTTGGTTGAAAAGTGTCAGATAGCTTATTATTGTTTTAACTTGTATTTTACTTTTTGCTAATGATTGCAAGCATGTCTTGCTATGGTTTCTGGCCACCTTATATCATCTTTGAGAAATTGTTTATTCATGTTTTATGTCCATTAAAAACATTTTATTGGGGACGCTTGCAGTTCTTTTTTTTTTTTTTGGAGGAGGGTATCACTGCCCTCTGGTGGTGGGAGTGGGAGGCCCAGTCTTTGCACCTGTGGAGCCGCTGCTGGAATTGAACCTCCATCCCAGTGGGCCACAGTCCCGTGCACAACCACTACGCCACCGGGGTTCAGCCCCCTTACAGTTCTTATAACATTCCATGCATCAATTTGATCAAGCATATTTGTACATATATTGCCATCATCCTTTTCAAAACACTTTCTACTTGATAGAACCCTTGGTAGAAGCTTTTTCCCCATCTTTTCCCCAACCTCCCACTCTCATAAATCCTTATCAATTACATATTGTTATTATTATTTTGTACCTTACACTGTCCATTGTCTCCTTTCACCCACATTTCTGTGATTTTATTGATTGTCCCCTTGGGAGGGCTATATATCCAATCTTGTGATCAGTTCCCCTTTTTCTCCCTTCCTCCTCTATGACCATCTCCCTACCCTCATAATATCAATACTACCATTACTGTTCCTGTTTCTCTGTACTGGATTCCATGTAGTGAGAACTTTAATCTTTACTGATGTGTATTCTCCCATCTAGCCAGATTTGTAAGGGAGAACTGGGTCATGGATGGAGGAAGTCTTCAGGAACTAGAGGAATGATGTGTGATTTGTTGGTGCAATTCTATACCTTGGTTAAATCATCCCTTCCATATACCCCTTCTGTGGTTAGATTTCCAATTGTCTACAGATGGACTTTGGGTCTCCACTCCAACCCCTCTCATTCGCATGGTTTTGGAATTGTTTGATACTTGATAACTGATTTTGTTGACACCTCATGATCACACAGGCGGGTGTGCTTCTTCCCTGTGGGCATATCTGCTTTTCTCTTGGATGCCTGCTTGTTTTGCTTCAAGTCTTTAAGACCCCAGATGGTATAACTTTTGATAGCTGGGTACTGTCCGCTCTCTTCACATTTGCTTATGAATCCATTTTATTTTTGTTCAGTGATCGTGTTGGAGAGGTGAGTATCATAGAGTGCTACCTTTGCAGAACAAAGTGTTCTTGTGCTTAGGGAGGCCTTGAGAAAAGGTCTAAAGTCTGTCTGCTCTCTTAATACTTAACCTATAAAGGCATGTGCATTGTCCTCTATCCCTTTAATTATAAATTACTATATTCACATATATACATGTCTATAGATATACCTCTATAAATAGCTTTGCCTCCTGTTTCTTTCCTCCATTTTCTTTCACTGTCCTTGTAGCCCATTAGCATGCTCACCCTATGACCATTTTTTGGTAAGATTATATGTATTTTTCTTATTACAATGTTATCGTTTTCTATACATTTTTGAAATTAGCCCTTTATCTGATGTATTTCTGATGAATACTTTCCCCAATCTGTGGACTCTTTGTGGATTCTTTTGATTAAGTCTTTTTTGATGCTCATAAGTGTCATATTTTAGAGGTTCCAGTTCTCTATTTTGTCTTCTATAGTGTGGGTATTTTTAACTATATTCAGTAGTGCATTTATGCCTTGTATTAGAGTGCTTAGTTTGTTTTTATGTTCATTGATGGTTTTGATCATTGTGTGATTTATATTTAAGTCTTCGAGGTTTTTTTGCTGCTTTTCATTGTTGAATTGTAGCCTACAATTATTTCACCTAAGAGATGAGAAGAAGGAAATGTCCTTGAAAGTGGACAAAAGGGAAGGAAAAAGGGAAATTTATTGTTTATGAGTCTCTAAGCATTTGTTGTGGATTATGTACAAAAAAGGACTTGGAAGTGGAAATGGTGATGGTTGAATAATATGATAAACATAATGTCACTGAATGCACATATGAGGAAGGCTGAAGTCGCATATGCTTTGTTACACCCATATTTGCCATAATGATAATATATGGTTACTTTTTATAGATATTCTGTTTCAGTGCTGAGACTTTATTATTCTAAAGGCATGAACTGTCACATTAAATACAAATCATGTAAGCATATGGATTAAATGACAGAGATTGAGAGATATGCTTTTAAAAACAAAACAAAAGCATAACCAAGCTACAAGCTATCTATTAGCGCTCAGCTTTACATGTACGTAGTGATAGGTAAAAAGTGAAAGGGTGCAAACACCAAACAAAAGAAAGCTAGAGGAATTGTCTTAAGGTCGGACTTTGGAATAAGGAAGCTATGAGAGATAACAAGGGACATTACATAGAGTTAAAGCATGGGTCAAAGCACATAATAACATTAAAGGCATATTCAACTATCTACAGAGCCTTAAAATACAAAAAAAAAAAAAACCCAGATAGAAATGAGAGGAGAAATTGATAATTCACAAATCCATTTGGAGGATGCATTCTTCCTTTCTGATGTCAGCAAAACAGATCAAGGAAAGTGAGAAACATAGGGAGAAGATAATGCCATGCACACCCAGTATTTGACAAGGGAACCGTTTTATTGTCTTGCAAAATTGTTTCCAGTGTAGTTTCGAACAAGTCATAATAATTTGAACTGTGATGCCATTGATATTGGGTTCTGGAACCAGAGCCCTTCTGTGTTCAAGAACACGGCAGACATTTCTGTCAAGCAGCCGTAGTCTAGAAGCATACCACAGAGGGCAGCGGTGAAGACAGGCTTTATGTAAGCAGAGTAGGCCAAAGGTGGTAGGCTATGCTCCCAGTGACAGCCACATTGCTGTCTTGTTCTGTGGAGTACTGTTAACTGATCCAGGGGGATTCTCTTGTTTTTAACCCCAGTCTTCTTGGTACTTGGCTTCTTTTCCTCCAATCCATGCTTTTACTCATATGTTTTAAAATTGTATTTGCATGCCCTTTTCATTTCTAATTTCCTCAACCCTGTTTTCTTATGTAAATTTTAGTTTTCATCTAATCAACCTTCCTCCAGGGATATTATTTTTTCCGCAGGTCTACTGTTCTCGTGCTCCTTTCCTCTTTTACAGCTTCCTGGGGGTATTTCTGCTCTTTGCTTTCTCTCCTGCTTTGGTTAGTCTTTTGTTGCTACTATTTTACTTCCTTCGTCATTCAGATCATAGCATGGGGCAACAATGGAAATGCTTTGGTCTGTGCAGTCTCTCCGCTTCTCTCAAGGGAAAAATACAATCTCTCTATATGAGTTTGCATAGGATCTACAAAGAAAAACCAATAATTTCTAAACATCCAGACAATAAATAGAGGAGAACAATAAGTTAGTGACCAAGAAGGCTGGTAAACAACATAACATCCTGCTAGGGGAAAAAAAAAGTTTTGAAGTCATTATCTGTTTGGTGACAATTGACCCTGAGGGAGGTAGGGGAGAGAACACTTACCTCTCAGGATATTGTCAAATCTCCTGCAAAACCATTGAAACTAATGAGAGACAATATAGTCTTTTCTATGGAAAAGAGATGGTTTAGTTACACAAAAGTTGTATGTGTTTTTTTCAAGGGCTCTATACTGTCTGTGTTTTGAAAATATGCTGATGCTTTAGAAAATTTTATTTTGAGTGCTAAAAATAAACAAATAGATAAAAATAATTTATTTATTCAATTTATTTAATTGCATCATTTTTCTAGTTAGAAAATATGACAATAAGTAAAGCAGTATTGCTACAGAAGTTTCAGTTAATCCATGCCTGGGTTTAATCCAAATAAAATGTTTAAACATGTCTTTGCAATCACTGGATGGCTACAGACAAGTTCTCTCAGTAATACACCTATATTTAGGGTCTCTTAAACACACACACACATCACACACACCCCTCCATCATAACATTGGCTTCTGACAGGACCAGCTGCATCTGGATTAGTTAGATTGAAAGCATTTGGAAATGGAAAGGAAGATGATTGAACGATACAATAAGCATACTGTCGCTGTCAGTTCCGACTCGAAGAGACCCCACGTACAACAGAATGAATCGCCACCCAATTCTGTGCCATCCTTCTCATTGTCCTTAGGGCTGAGCTCATCCCTGCAGCCACTGTCCACCCATCTTGTCAAAGATCTTCTTTGTCATTGGCCAGATGTTTTACCAAGCTTTATGTGCTTCTCTAGAGATGGGTTGTTCCTGACATACCTGAAGTCCATGAGACAAAGTCTTGCCATTCGTGCCATTGAATGTAAATGTGCAATTACCCCGGGGTGTGTGGGGTGGTGCTCTTGATAGGCAGAGTCCGAATGGCATAGTGGATCAAAGATTGGCTGGCTGACTACATTGCCAGCAGATCAAATCTACCAGCTGTTCCTCAGGATAAAGAGAGGTATTCTGTTTCTGTAAAGATTTATCTCCTCAGAAACTCATATGAGATGCGCTACTTTTTCCTAATCAGTACTGACTTGATGGTAGTGGGCTTCATTTTTGGTTTAATCTTGATAGATTTTCTTGAAGGGTATAGGATGATCCTAGGGGCTTATGATGAAGTGTTTTGGTTTTTAAAGGAAAACAACACTGGTGAGAAAATGGCCAGGAAATTTATGTGCAGGATTGCCTCCTATGCCCACCTCATCAGGGTGGTGCACTAGCTCATTCTTTTCAGGTAGGAAGTGCTGCCACACATAAATTTCTTTGAGACATTTTATTCTATTCATTCTCCATAGCAGATCTCGCCCTATCTAATTTCCTTTCCCCCACAAAGTCAAAGGATACTTTAAAGGAAGAGAATTTGTGGCCCAAACTGCTGTTTTGATGTGGTCATTGAATTAATAGGATAAGTTGAAAAGTGCACAATTCTTTGCGGAAGGGCTCAAAACTCAAGAACCTCAAGCACACAGCCATTCAGTGGATTCCTGTTCATAGCAGCCCTGGAGAACAAGGTGGAATTACCCAGGGGGGTGGGGAGGGTGTTCTGAAACAATAGCTTTTTTTTTTTTTAGTGGAACCATGGCACTTCATCACACAACTCAGTTGTTCAATCATATCGAGGAGTTGTACAAACATTACCACAAGCAGTCTTAGAACTTTTTCCATGTACTCATTATTTGTGTAATTTTAAAAATATTATGGCAAAAATATGCACAAGACATTATCCAATTAAACAACTTCAACATATTTAATTCCATGCCATTGATTATACTCTTTGTGTTGTGCAACCATAATTGATATCCTTTTCTAAATGATTCCACTCCCATTAGCATAAACTCAGTGCCTGCTAGGCAAGAAACTCTTCCTCCTACACCTATAGTAACCATTGGTCCACTTTGTTATTGCTGTTTTTGGTAGTTTTCTCGATAGAACACTTACATATCATACATGCTCACAGTTCAGTCACTTTTAAAAACATTTGTCTGAACATCATCACAATCAGTTCTAGTCCCCCCCCTCTGACATTCATTGTTTACCCTCTAATTCCCCTCACTCTTCACACCCCCAATGCTAGATAAACCATTTTATCGGTTATTATCTCTATGAATCCACTCCCTCTGTGCTTCACCGACTGGGAAGTTATCACATTAATCTCTCATATCACATTATACAATCTTATCTTATAACATTATATTATATCATATTATACTATCATATCATATATATATATATATATATATATATATATATATATATATATTTTTTAATTTTGGGCCATCACTGCTCTCCAGTGGTGGGAGTAGGAGGCCCAGCCACACTGCTGGAATTGAACCTTTGTCCCAGTGGGCTGCAGTCCTGCACACAACCACTACACCACCAGGGCTCAGCCCTTATCATATCATATTATACTGTGCTTTGAACCACCATAATCAAGTTTCCACTTGAAGTGATCATTCCCTGTGGGAGTAGAAAAACTTCATTCTTGTCCCTTGGAGCAGCAAGTGGTTTCAAACTGCTGACCTTGCTTAACTCACTGAAGGGGTAGGGAAATCTAAACAAGTTTTCAGAACTGTATAGATCAGCTAGAGGACATGTCCAGAAACAATAGCGGAAAGAGAAACAATGTTCTATATTTTGATATTTTTGTTTAATATGAATTTCTATGAATTTTTAGAGATGCCTTTTGGCTTACTCTTGTATTTTGTTTGTTTTTCTGTTTCTTTTTCATTCTTTTTAATATAGATTTTATTGGGGGCTCTTACAGCATTCAATACATTGTTCGTATTAAGCATATTAGTACACATGTTGCCACATTCATCTACATTATCTACTTGAACCCCTCCTGCATAAGCTCCTCTTCCCCTCTTTCCTCTAGTTCTTTATTTTTTTCATTCCAACTCCCCATATTTCCCTTCCCGCTTCTCTTCCCCCATGAACTTCCAATAATTTACAAATTTTTATTACCTCTTCATATCTTACACTGTCTAATGTGTCACTTCACTCAACCCCAGTCCCATTGTTTGCACTCCAGAGAGGAGGTCATGTGTAGATCTGAGAAATTTGTTCCGTCTTTCTACTCCACCATCCCTCCACTCACCCAGTGTCACCACTCCCCACTAGTCTCAAGGGATTATCTATCCTAAATTTCCATGTTTTCAACTCCAATGTGCATCCCCTGGTCTCGTCAAATCTGTCTGGCAGAATTGGGATAATGATAGTCAGTGGGAAGAAGCATTTGAGAACATTTCATTGCTACTACACTGCACCTAGACTGGTTCATCTCCTTGCTATAACTCCCCTATAAGAAGATACCTCTTCACTTATTGATGGGCTTTGGGTCCCCAATCTGAATGCCCCTCATTTATAATGATATAATTTTTAGGTCTTTGATGCTTGATACTGGGTCCCTTTGACGCCTTGTGGTCATACAGGCCATTGTGCTTCTTCCATGTGGGTTTGCTTCTTAGCTAGATGGCCACTTATTCACCTTCAAGCCTTTAAGACCACAGATGCACATCTTTTGATAGCCACACTCCATCAGCTTTCTTCACCACATTTGCTTATGCACATATTTGTTGTCAGTGATATATCAGGAAAGTGAGTATATAATATTATGATTATTAGTTCTTGAAACCTGATAATTGATCCTGTTGGTACCTCTTGGTCCCATAAACTGGTGTGCTGCTTCCATGTTGGCTTTGTTGTTTCTGAGCTGGATGGCCGCTTGTTTACTTTCAAGCCTTTAAGACCCCAGACGCTACATCTTTTGATAGCCAGACACCATCAGCTTTCTTCACCACATTTGCTTATGCACACTTTTGTTTTCTGTGATCGTGTCAGGGAGCTGCACATCATGGAATGTTAATTTAGTAGAAAAAAATGTTCTTGCACTGAGGAAGTACCTGATGGAGGGCCAATGCCTATCTGCTGCCCTAATTCTAAACCAATAAGTATATGCATATTGATCTATTTCCCATTAATCATATAAATATATGTACCTATGTATATGCCTGTATTTAACATCTATAAATGCCCATTACTCCCCAGTTCTTTTCTCTATTTCCCTATACCTCCTCCCATCCCACCATCATGCTCAACTTCCATTTGGGTTCCGATATTGTCTCTCTGTTACATTAGTCTTAATCAAGCCCGATCAAACCTTTCAGCCCCCCCCCCCACCCGATCCTGAACCACATGCTATTCCCTCCATCCCTGGATCAGCCAACAGCACCTCCCTACATTACTCTTGTATTTTTAATGTAGAAAACACACTTCACTTACCATTTTGGCAGAATTCCTTAATGACATGACAATTACGAATTGGTTATAATGCAATCCAGGGTACCTATCTAAATTTAAACTATTACAAATGATAAAGGCTGATGTCCATTGATAGAATTTTAATTTTGTTCCATTTTAGGATTTATTATACAAATAAATCTTGGAAGAACCTTGGATCCCACTGTTTTAGAATTCGATATCCCCAAAGACTTCTAAGTCCTTGTGCTGCTGGCTTTGTTGATGTGCACAGAAAGTCTTACCAAAGTGAACAGGGAGGCTGGATCCTTCCAATCTTTCTGTACAAATGCTTCACAAAGGGGAGCAAGGATAGCACCTCTACGTATTCTACTTGACATTACCAGTTGTGTGTCTGTTTTTTATATTTAATGCCTCTTGTTCCCAATGAATGGATTCCCCGTGTTTCAGAGTAGGAATTTATATGGTTCCTGATTATCAGATCAAATAGCATCCGAGGTCTTAAAGGTTTGTCTCCAAATAAGCAGTCATCTAAGTGAGATGGCAAATAAGGAGCATGCCATCACCAGTCATCAAAGGAATGGGATCCATATCATCCTAGATTGAAGGATTAGTATCAGAGCCTAAATTGTGAGAATCTGGTGTACAGAAAGTGATGGATGATGGTGGGACCCAAGGTTCATTGATAGAACTACATACGAAATGTCCTTATCTGAAATTGTGGGGTGGGAGGAAAGTGGTCCTTAAACAGAGTGCTTGGGAGAGATGAACATAGAAGAGGAAAGGCATAAATCTATCTTGAGCAATTAAACTCTTGTCAGTAGAGCTACCCTTTGATGCAGGCTGTACCTGATCTGGTTTCTCAATTTTTCTGTATTTTTGGTTTGTATGGTTTTATTGGTTTTTGTTTGTTGATATTAGGGTGTATTAGGGTGTTATATTATTGGAGGTCTTCATATTGAAGTGTTATGTGTATTTTTTTTCCATTTTATGGTATATGAAACCTAGGATTGATGAACCTATAGGGGTAGCAAGTAGAATAAGGGTTGCTGGGTGCAGAGAATACAGTGGGGGGGGGTGTGGATTAAAAGAGAAACAATGTCAAGAATGTCTGGAAACTAATTGTGGTAGTAATTGTACGATTCTCTTTGATGTGATTGAGCTATGGAATGATATGTGTATTAAATCCCCATTTTTTAAAAAAAGAAATCAAACAACATGTCAAATCTGCTGCAACAACATATTTTTTAAGTGTTCAAAAATAAATGCATCACTTTGAAAACTAAAAAAAAATGAGACATTTCTATTTATGGCATAAGCCTTCTAACAGAAGGGGTATAATTCCAATTGATAAGAACAAAATCAAGTTGCTTAATAATAAAAGGAGACTCTCTGGCATATGGAGAAGTATATTTTCAGTTGACTGTAATATTAGATTTCATGAAACCAATGACTGGGAAGGGGGGATGTAATATGAAACAAGGCAAAGGGCCCCAAATGAAAATGTGGCTGGCTCTTGGCTGGCTGCCCTAGATCCTCAAAGAATTGGGGGGGGGGAGGTGCTAATGAGACATATGGGGTTCACTATCAAATTTCCATATGATGGACTACACCCTTTTTCAAGTGGAACTACCACCTTGATCCAGGAAAGGGTAGAACTGCTTTACGACTAGATACTGAGAGAGTCGCTCTCATGTTGGAGCTAGCCCTGCTAGCCTATTGGGTGCCATGTAGGAGCGCTCACCTCAAGTTGGAAACCACCAGCTGCCCTGCAAGAGAAAGATGAGGCTGCTAGCCAGTTCCCTTAAAGATGCACCGTCTCAGAAACGCACAGGGCTTCTTCCCGGTTGTCCTGTGTCACTCTGAGTTGGACTGGGCTCACTGACAGCGATCTTGGTCTGAGATCACCCTAGTGGGATGCAGCTCTCATGTATGCCAGCACACCCTCGAGGTTCTCTCAGTGAGCCTCTTTCTGGTTTTATTTTTTAAATCACTCCTTCCTCAGGAGTTCACAGACTGCAGTTGTCGGACGCCATTGAAGTGGTTTGGAGTCATCATCGTGACCCTCTCTACGACAGAGCGAAATCCTACCCAGTCCTGCAACTCCTCACGGGGTTTCTTGTGTCGACCCTCCTGTTCTAGCCCCCGCGTCAAGCCTCTCCTCCAAGGGCTTCCTCTTTTTTGTTGCCCTTCTACTGATCGTTGTGTGATTTTACCCAGCTCCACCATATTGTAGAACATGGAAAATCTTATTACCTAGCTAGGTTGAATTTTCCTTCAAGTATTGAATTTTTTTCTTGTGTTTCTAAGTATTGGGTATTTTATACATCAAGCCTCCCTGAAATCCTGTCCTGTATAGACATTTAAATTGGTTATGGTTTTTAAGTGTTGAAAATGATGCTGTTAGAATAAGGTGACCAGACGTCCCGCCTTTTACAATTTGTTCCATGTCCTGTGGTGTTTTAAAATTGAATAAATATATTACAATACTATTTTTGCATACTATGAACATTTTTTGCTCCATATGGAAAAAAATTTTAATCAAGTAACACCCTCTCACCCCCCCACCCTGTCAATGGTGTCCCACTTAAAATCTGGTCACTTTATGTTAGAAGCAACTGTTGCACAAAGCCCTCTGTGGATTTATTATTTCTTGGTGTAAGATGACTAAACATGGAATTGCTGGTGTGAAGACTTTAAGCAGTTTCTGGTTCTTGATACTTATGGTCACTTTTTGTGTTAGTCTGGGTAGACTAGAGAAACAAATTCATAGACAGGCATAATATAAGGGTAAGATTTATATACAAGAAGAATGCAACATTGAGAAATCATCCCAACGCAGTCCAGTCCAAGATCATAAGTCTGATATGAGTCCATCTGTCTGATACCAGTCTATAAAGTATCATTTTGACTCACGAAGCCACAGGTCACTGGGTGCAGAATTCCAGCATTGGCAGGGGTCTCCCCATGGCTCCTCACTTCCAGGGTTCGGGGTCCGTCAACAGCATCTAATGGTGATAGAAGCAACTCAGCACTGGCAGGGGTGTCCATGTGGCTTCTCTGGCTTCAGAAGTATGGTTCCATCCGGGTAAGGCTGTGTGGTTTCTCATGCAGCTACTCCAGCTCCTCAGACACTGCCTGCTTGTCTTGTCAGTTGTTCGTTGACCGACTCCCAACAACTGGGGAGATGAGCTCTCATCTCCACCAGGGAAGTATAGCGAGATTTCCCAGAAGTCTCAGGGGAAATCCATGCCCACACAGAGGCCTCCTTGGTACTCAATGGCTAGCTCCAGATGAAGAGTCCACCGCTAGACTTCCAATTATGAAATTGACCTCAAAGCACATGACCGCCACTTTTCTTGACTATTCTCTTTCTGGAAGGTACTGCTTAGCCTTTCTTCCACAGGGGTACTGGGAAGATTTCAACCATTTGAGAATTCAAAAATTTCAGCAGTTGCGATCCATCATAGGGACATGTCCATAGGAGCCCTGATGGGGTAGTAGTCATGTGGTAGACTGCCATCCACAAAGGCTGCCTCTCCATGGCAGCAAGATGGGACTTTCTGATACTATAAACAATGACAGTCTTGGGGCCTCAACAGGGGCAGTTCTAACCCATCTTCCAAGGTCGCTAACACCGATTGAACAGCAGTGAGCTTTGTTTTGAGTGTTTCAGGGACATGTCCTGACTTGTTCTAAGGACTGACTCCAGAATTACCACACCTACTAGAAACGTCCATCATCAGTATTTGGAGATACTGAGTAGTTGGGTCATCGTGGGTGTAGAGTGGCTTTACCTGCTCCCCGTCTTTGCTCCTTGCCCCCAGCACCTACTGTTCTGCTTGGTCCCACAACATTATTGGCACTCTGAAAGTGCAAAGCCCAAAGCCAGACTCCGTTGCCAGGCAAGGATGATTCCCCATCAACCACTCTCCTCCCTAAAAAGGTCTGACTCACTGCCCTTAATGAATCAGGAACATGAGCTCTAAATAAAATAATACATCGGTTGAGCCTGATGACACTTTCCATTTAAATTTAAAAAGTCCTTCATGCCCTTAGGATGAATGACTCTCTGCACTATTAGGTTGTTCCTGAGATTCCAGTCCCTGACTTTGGGGTGTAGATGTCTTCAACCTTGAACAGAAACGTTTCCCTAACTGTTGGTGCCCAGACTGTCTTTCCAAAGCCACCCAGCTCTTTGGTGCCACCAAGGAGCTATTTTAAGGTTTTCTGTGGAGCTGAAGTGAGACTATTTCTGTGCTACAGCACTCACACCACAAAGCCTCTGTGTTTGTGGCCAGCCAGTAGGTCACCTTGCCCATGATGGAAACCCTGTATTGCTTTTTGAGCACACACAGGTGCGGGCAGTCCTGAAAGGGAGAGGAGTGGTAAGGGAGAGGACTGGTATGGCAGGGCTGCTGCTCTGACCCCAGTGATGGTATAGTTTCAGGGACCTCCTTTAACTTCTCTTTATTCATTTGTAAAATAAGGAAACATGGAGCAGAGAGATGGTCACCAAATTCTTTGGATCTACATGGGTGAATGAATCCAACTCAGCTAGCCTCTCTCGACTAGCAGACAGTATATACATAGAACTTTAATACTGTAACCAAGGTTGCCACCGAATTTGAAACTCTCCTGAGCTCAAGTCAACCAAGGAGTGTGTTTGGAACCCTAACTTCTATTTTCATCATTTGAGTTTAAGATCCTCTTACACTCCTGGCTGTTTGAATGGTTGTGGAGGGTCCAGAAGGTTTTCTCAGCACATGTGTTCTTAATTCTCCACCAAATACTTTCTAATAGGATCACCTAGAATCTGTTTCTAGTCTCAAGGGACTATACTTGTGAGTTCATATTATGTGTTTCTCATTTTATGTTTAGCTCTGTAATTTTCATTAAGGAGAACATTAAACATTTTAGCAAGCCCTTTGAAATTTCTGCTATGTACCAATTATAATAGGCACAGATCTAGTCTTTATTGTCCACGAACTACAGTAGCCAGTAAAAAGTCCTTCACAAACCATGAATAATTGTGGCAGTCATGTGCTTATGTTAATTTTATGATTGAAATGTAGGGGTGGAGTCTAGCCTGCTAATCTGGAGATAGCCAATGAGCCTCTATGTGGGCCTGACTTTCTCCTAAGACTTCTGGGAAATCTCGTGATATTTCCCTCGTGAAGATGAGAAGCTATCTTCCCCAGTTGTTGGGAGTTAGAGAGATGATTAATCATGGACAAGACAAGCTGGCAGCGTTCGAGAACCTGGACGAGCTGGCAGAGAGACCACACAGCTTTGCCCTGATGGAGCCAGACCTCTGAAGCTGGGGTGGCCAGATGGAGACTTCTGCCAGCAATGAGTTGCTTCTGCTGTTGATGGACCCTGAGGCCTGGAGGCGAGGTGCCCTGCCAGCACCAGGATTCTGCACCCACTCACCTGTGTGACTTTGCAAGTCGGAAGAAGACTTCGTGAGTCGGAAGAAGGGCATATGGGTTATTATCGGACTTATGACTTTGGACTGGACTGGGCTGGGGTGCTTTCTCCATGCCCCATTCCTTTTGTATATAAACCCTTTCCTTATATCTATATGCATGTCTTTGAAATTTATTCCTCCAGTCTACCCGGACTAACACATTAATCAATCATAAATAAACATGAATAACTAACGAAGCAATCATATGGTGAAGTCCCAGTTGTCAGTTTGTGGCTGTTGTGCTAAAAACCCAGATTGGGGTCAGGTCATCAGAGTGCACAAAGCAACAGAAAAGTATATAGCAGGATCTGCAACTCTGGTGTACTAGGTCTATATAAACTCTGTGTAATTCGGACAGACAGCATTATAATACAAAGGTTTATTAAGTTATATGACTGCTTGTTCTTATCCGCAAAGCTATGAAAAACCTTGACTGCAAGTCCAGTCAAAGCACTGGAGACTATGCCAGTAAATGAGTCATTGAGCTCATGACAGTAGATGCTCCTGTAGAATCTCTTCTGAGTGAAGGGTGAAATTATTTGAAATGCTTACATGTTTAGAAAATTTGAGAAAATTCAAGACTAGTTTATCGAAGGTGTGATTTGATTTATTTCTGCAATTTATTAACATATACAATACTTCCCCCAAGTTCTATTTCAATATATTTGGGGTAGAGAAATATAAATTTATGTGGTATAGACCATATCTGTCTGTTTAATAAACTAAGTTCAAATAATGATCAATAAATAGTTTCATCTTCAGAAGAAATGGTCTTCTAACTTAGAAGCAATTGTGTTGCTACCTGAAAAGATAGTTTTATAAATCTTATCTAAACCCACACAGACTAGGTTTATGTTGTTGAAATAATCTTCGAAAAACTGATCAGTAACAAACATTCCAAATTTCAAAGATACAAAATTATTGGTTAACCCTAATTATAATTTAAGATAGCTTTTAAAATATAATTTGATTATATCCAAGTTTAACTGAGAAAGATAATATTTGTATTAACTCAGTATGGAAAATAAGGAAGAATTCTACCACAGGATACCTTAAAATAAAATCTTGGTATTTTGGGATATAAAATCCACATTAAGTACATTCTACTATTTAATTATAAATCAAATATAGGTAACCTTTATAGTTCACTTTCATTTTCATAAACATAATTAAAAAAACCTAATCCGACATATTTAGTGAGTTATATATTCAAGATTCAGAGCATGAAGCACCCTTGTACCTCTCTCTGTACTCTTTCCTATGGTCTTCAACACTCTCTATAGTCAGATGGTAAAAATATGTCATAAGAATATTATTGAAATAAAGAATAATTTTAAGGAAAACGAGGTTGATTTACAAGTCAACATGGCTTTGACCTGGAGTAGAATTGATTTGAAAACATTACACAGACAAAAGTCTTCAAGGCATGCTGTTTTGACTAATTCTGCCCTGGCCAATGCCAGGCAGAATTGTAACTACCTCCTTAAATCCATCAATCTTAATCAATTTAGAAGAACAAAACTATTTTCTATAGCATATTTCACACTGCCAAAGCATACTGTAGTTTAATATTTTCTATGATATTTTGAACTAGATGCCAACTTCTAGGGAAGATTTTTATTTATTTGAGATAGCTATTTCTGTGTAGATTTGCACTTTTGAGATATAGAAGCCAGTAACTTTATGAGGCTAATCTTAGGTAGTTTAGTGATTAAAACAATTTTTTTCCAACAAGAATAACTGATAATTAAATCTTAGGGGAAATCATGAATAATTTAACTTATAAGTTCCTAGCCAGCTTAAGATTTATTTAAGAGCTCTCATCTTAAATCTTGAGTATCAGCTTAGATTCCTATGATGGTATTTTCTGTATATGATGAACTGAAGAGTAAAGAGAAGTTTGTTTCTCAACTTGAAGCCTCAGAAATGCCTTTGGCCACAGTTACATAGCAAGGGCTCTTCCACACCAAAATGGGATATTTTGACAGGCCAATGGCTTGCTTTCGATAATAATATTTCCCAGAGGTCTAGTGCATTGCTTTGCTTATATACTAAGTGATCAATACGATTTTATTAAATTATGTATACCAGGAGGTACTATGGTTCAATGCTAGTGATTTAGTTCTTCTCACATTTCTGTAATTACATAATGTGATAATGTAAGTTAATTCTTTTGGCAGTTGGCCTATGGCATATTCAAGACTCTTTGCAAACACCATAATTTGCAAACACATCAAATTTCCTTAGTCATTGCCCCACTTTCCCATACATGTGAGGTGATTGAAAGGCTTGGGGCAGGTGGATCTTATCTTCAAGGTAATGTTTTTTCTTTTTAACACTGCTAAAGGTCTTTGACAATAAGTTGAATAAACCTTTTTTTCCAGTTGCCTAAACATTGGACTGTGGGTTGGCATCAGTTCGATGACAATGAATATATATATCTATACATATACATATGATAATTCATATATATATCATATGATAATTGACAAAAGTTAGTCTTTTGAATTTATACACTAATTTTTATTTGTTAAATAATTTAAACGTTGCTCCTATTGATCTTTATTGCGTGCTAAGTCTATTGCTTAGGCAAATTACTGGAGTCTTTTCTAAGAGCTCTAATGTTTTTCAGTGTACCTCACTAGTAACATTTATAGTTCCACAAAATTCATATTTTAGTTTTCTTGTTATCATATACACCCTAAATATAGCAGGTTTAATTCAAGAAACATTTATTAAATATTATGTTCACATACTCATTTAGGTAATAGTTAACCCCTCCCAGTAAAAGGGGTAAGTCTTGGTTTCTAATTTTACTGGGAGAAAAGTACCCATACAAATTTTATTTAGCTCTGTCGTCTTGAATAAACAGTTATTAAAAATGGGAAATGTGCTAGGCACTTTCAGGAGGTGTTAGAGACACAAACATAGACTCTATGCTTGAGAACGTCATAGTCTGTAGTATATGATTGCAGTTATAGAACAAGGGGTGGGAGCAGGTTAATCTTGGTAAAGATTGAAGGTAAGCCTACTGAGAGAGGTCATATTTCACTGTGACTTTGCCATGCCTCATATCTTAACAGCTGGGCAGTAGCAAGTAATTTATTAATTTATTTTTTGGGGGGCATCACTGCCCTCTGGTGGTGGGAGTAGGAGGCCCAGCCTTGCTGCTGGATTTGAACCTCCAACCCAGTGGGCTGCAGTCCCGCGAACAACCACTACACCACCGGGCTCAGCCCAAGAGCGAGTAATTTAAACCACAAGAACAAAGATAAGAAGGCATGAAAACATATGTTGGTTTTATTGGTCATGTTCTGAGGATGGGAGGGGCAGTGATGGAGCATCAGCCTGCCAGCAGACTATTGGTTACAGGACGCAGGACTGGCCTAAGAGAGAACTAATCACCGGTAGAACGTCAGAATGACAAGTTTGCCTCAGTAACAAGCCAGTCTCCAAATGATCCGAATTGACTTTCAATGTCCTTTCATGGATTGACTTACAAAAATGAGTCAGGATGAAAGTGTTCAGAAAATCAAAATGTTTCCTTGCAAGAAGTTTAGACTTTGGAAAAACTGGCTCACAAAAGAAAGACGATATCAGCAATTTTTTATTGGGAAAACTATCTCTATGAAATTACTAAGGTGACATGTTTATCAATCATCACTTGTCAATAAAATTGTTTAACAACTCCTTTCACCCTAGCGCCTTCACAAACACATAAACACATAACCTGGGTGCTGTCAGTTCACCTGCCTTTAGCTGGTGGCTCTAAGCTGCAGTTTAGGGCCACGTCTAACCCAAGTGTCTCACATTCTACTTAAACCAGTGGGTCAACGGGGGCATATTCTTCTCAGGTGAAGACAGCACTACATAGAACTGAAGTGGACCAGTAAAGGAGATAAATTATGGACACAAAAGTGAAAACTCATGAAGGTAAAGGCAGAAATCTTTAATCTTAAGGCCTGAAGCCTGTACTGGCCCCTGTAACTTGCATTCCTCATCTATTGGTCAAAGCATGTTATGTGGCCGAACCACTCAGTAATAGCTAGAAGAAGTATATTCATCGCTAGGGAGTGGAACTTCAAAGTCACACATCAAGAGCAAGACTAGAGGGTGACATAGAAAACTGAGAACAGGTATACAACCTACCACACTGAGTCTCCATGGTGCAAACTGCACTCCCCACTCCCCCTCCAGCTAGCCCCAAGATCACCATATTCACAAACAATAGCTTTCCACCCACCCTCCTCCCCAGGGTTAAAAGTGATGGACTTGTTTGCCCAAAAGATAGCAGGCACCCTCTGTTTCCCTGCAGAGAGTCCCTGTATCAATCTGACATGGAGTACTATACCATACTATAGAGTTAGAAAATATTGGCTGGGATCAGGTTGTGAATTATGTATATCATGCTAAAGTAGTTGATTTTACCCTTGGGAGTCATCAGAATTGCTTTGAATGTGTCAGAATGGAATATATCACATCACATTTGTTCATTAGAGACCTGACTCTAATAAAATATGAGAACTATATAGACAACCATTTCCATGAATTCTGTGGAAAAAATGCAGTTTTATTCAAGACTGTTCTTCATAGTGACAATTAATTTGATGCCCTCTTCTAGTAATTAGTCTTTCCTAATGTGGTTACATTTCCTCTTACACTCATTTGTTCATATCGTCTGACAGTCCACAGTATTGTCACAATTTGTCCCCAACACGGCACTTTGAATGCTAGGTCAACAGTTTTGATGATTCTAATAGAAAACAAATCCATCGGAGAAGAGAGTGGAAAAATTAATCTCAACCAGTCATGTCATGGGGGAATGATGAGACTTTCTGTTCTTGTAAAGACTCACAGACTCCAGAACCCAATGGGGCCATTCTATTCTGCCCCGTTGACTCGCCACGAGTCAGAACCAACTTGAAGGCAGTGAGTTTGGTGTGTCTTATCTGGGGGATTTCAAGATTACTTTAATAACATGGGTCTCAAAATGAATTTATGAAAATTAAGAACAAGGAAAGGGAAAAGAAAAGCAAGTAAGATGGATGGTAGAATATTCGTTTATTCAGAAAATATGATTAGGTGCTACTAAATTCTGGTTACTCTATTAAGTTTCAGGATCTAATTGAGGATGAAACCAAAAGTGGTTCCTGCATTTGAAGAGTTTATTTCTGGCAAGGAGTTAGATATTAACAAAACACTAACAAATAAATTACAACTGCATCACTAAGAATTCCTATATAGATGTGATACATAATGGTAAGGAAGTCTCTAATGAGGACTTTGCCCTAGTTAGGGAGGAATGAAATATTCCAGTAGGTACCAATGCCTTTGAAAAATACACCCAACACAACCCAATGCTGTTGAGTCAGAAATGACATTAATTAGATAAAAGGATGAAATGAGTTAGAAAAACTGGCAACAATTGAAGCCTTCATACACATCAGGTGTCTTTTAAAAGCTTTACATATATTGACTCTTCTTTTAAGCATGTTAACATGTTTATTGACATAGAGTTCACATAACTCACAATTCAGTGGTTTAAATATACTAAAAAAAGTGTGCGGTCTTGACCACAATCAATTTCAGAACAGTTTATTCATTCTTATACTCGTTATTCTTAGCTCCCCCATTCCTGCGCGCAGCCCCCCCTCCCCCGTCCCCCGCCCCCAACTTTTCTTGCTTTAAGCTTCATGAATTGTTAATGCAGTTTCTGGATGTAGTAGTCTGACCTTTCATCAAGCAGATAGTTTGTTCAACTTTAGTTTCAGTCAGGACTTTTTAAGCTAAACTAATGTGGTCTATGGTGTTAGTTATTTTTCGAGTTCTTCAAATCGTATGTGAACAGGATTCATTGTTTCCTTGTAAAACGATGTGAAAGGCCTGTCCAGGTGGACTTCCTCTTCCACACCATCTCATCGTTCCTTAAAATAACTTATTTCTTCATATACTGCTGGTTTCTTTGGAGCATTGTCCCCATAAACTTCCCATGAAGCATCAATAATTTCTTCATTCTTCCTTCCCAAGGTCAATGGAAATTTGATGACTGTTTTTGTTTTGATATTAGGGATCTTTTCAGAGAAACCTCTGACCCTTTTTAGTGCAAGTCTTGTTCAGACATGTTATAAGTCGGCACTAATTTATACTGGTGGAAAAATGTCCAAATCCAAGCATAGATTTTCCACATTATGCATTTTCCATGGTTTTTAAAGATCCTTTGTATAAAATGTATTGTTTCAATAGTCTACTTGATAAGGGAGGCAATTCCAGGCAGCAGCAGCAGCACCCACAGACTCTGAAGAAGCACAGTGGAGACCGAGGAACTGAAGGCAGATAATACAACTCAAGTGAGGGAGAAAATGAACTGAGGAAAGAAGCAAGGCAGGAAGGGAAAATAAGGGCGACTGATACAGGATTTTGTAATTCATATTAAAGATTTTTAAAGCACAAATCATAAAGTGTTATAGTGAGGGATATTTTATTATTATAGATGCATTTTGAAAATAGCAGTGGGAGTAGGATTTGGGGGAACAGAGTAGATATAGGTCAGTTAATTGGGTGGTTAACTTCTTGCACTGCCAAGTAAGAAGTGACGGTTGTTTAGAAAAGTCTGCTTTTGGGAAAGACAGCTATTGACAGATTGGTGAACTTGTTAGGGTATAAAATGAGTAGAACATCATAGTGAAAGTTCTGAAGGGACATTTTGAGCAAAGAAAGGTGTCAAGAGTACCTTCCTGTTTCCAGCTTGTGCTGCACACGGGATGATGGATGGTGGTGCCTTTGACTAAGGAAAGATTGAGAGAACAGGATTACTCATTGAATTGCTTGGGGAAATGGGGCCAGGTCAAGTTCTGGCCCATTTTCTGAGTGAGATATGGAGAACTGGGAAGGAGCAGAGTGTCCTGATTGTCTATTGCTTTTCCTCTTACTGCTGCAGTTATGTCCTTTTCATATGCCACAGACCTCACAGAAGCACCAGAAGACAGAAAAAGAAATTGTCTTCTGTCAGACAAAACTAAATATGGAGAGATCTTACCAGATCAGATTTATTACCAGTTCACATTTATTCCTGGATCCTTTAGATTTTATGGTCCTGGCAAAGTTATCTTAATGATAAAAGAACCATAAGTTGAATGATGTCAGCTGATTTTCATACAGTTATGCCTAAGAAACCCAGGTTATGTGTTGAGCTGCTAACTGAAAGATGAACAGCTCGAAACTACCAACTGCTCCTCAGGAGAAAAACATAGATTAAAGAGCTATGGTGCCAGAAACTCAGAGGAGCAGTTCAACAATATTATTTAGGGTCACTATGAATTGGCATTGATTTGATGGCAGTGAAGTTTAAAAAGAATTGTCTATCATCTATCTATCTATCTATCTATCTATCTATCTATCTATCTATCTATCTATCTATCTATCTATCTATCTATCATCTATCTATCTATCATCTATCTTTCTATCATCATCATCATCACCTATTATCTTATTATTTTATACCTTGCTTAAAGGGCGGACCTATTCAGTTTTGAAACAAAATCCATTGTCAATTTCTAGTGGCTCTAGCAGACAGAATGGAACGATGGGGCTTCCAGAGTTGCTAATTACTACAGATGCACACTGTCACATCTTTCTCCCCAACAGAGGTTGGTGGGTTGGATTGCATAATGTTTTTATTAGCGGACAAGTGGGAAGTCACTCTACCCTAGCACACCCGATTCTGTTGCAAAAGCTTAACTACGTTAAAAAGTATCATGCATTGCAATCAGACATTTCAACCAAGTAGATTGGAATAGAAGCTTCAAGTGATAAATAGCATATTAAATGATTTCAAAATGAGTTCAGATAGGAAAGACATGGGCCTACTAGAAGCTATTTTTAGTTACATTTTACTTTGGGTCCCTTGTGAAGCAGTTTTGCTTTTATGTCTATACCTGTTACAGAAAAGTACTATAAAACATACATGTAAAGTTGTTTCCTGATTAAATTCATTATAAAAATTTTACTTTAAAAATGACCAAACAAACAAAGAAAAACACGGTCCAGGTGGTTTTAAACTGAGGTCATTTAGGCCACTGGTTCACAACAATGCCATTTGATCATCTAGACATTGTTTTAGATATTTATGTAAATACTTATATGTTGTCACAATGATTTCAGGGACTTTTAAGGATCAGGGGCTGAGATGTTTGCTAGCCTGGCATGTTCAGAGTAATCCTTTAACCATATAATTTCCCTTCTTATTGTATTGTATGACTCTTGAATATTCCCTTGATCATTCACTCACATAAGTGGAAGTCCTCTGTTTCCTGAATAACACTAAATATGTTTTTCAACTTTTTGTTTTTGCTTTTGCCTTTTTTTCTTCCAGAAATGCAACCACAGTCTATCTTGAAAAAATGCTATATTGCCTTAATTATAATTTTACAAAAAGGTGTTTTCCACTTGGGTGAATGATGCCATCAATGGAGCACCTGTTATCTGTAATACATCTTTGAATAATTACTAATACTAACTCATCAGTCTTCATTTGCTGCTGCTCGTCTTCTCATTGTGATTTTATGTATGGGTGCAAGAATCTTATTTTTTCAGTATACCTCCTAGGGTAGTTACAGTATTGCACTCTAGCTTTGGCTAAGGACTTATGTATCCACTACCAATTATTACATTATATATTGTATTACTTAAGTGTGTATATGTTTATATATGTACCTGTATGTATATATGTGGGAGCTTCAAAAAGACTTATAGCCACCCTATAAAATAGAATAGAACTGTTCCAGGAAGATCTGAGACTGTGAAACTTTATGGAAGCAAACTGTCTTGTCTTTTATGGAGAGAAGGGAGATTTGAACTTCTGACTTTTTGGTTAGGAACCCAACGATTAACCCACAGTGCCATCAGAATTTTTTTTTGGGGGGGGGCATCACTGCTCTCAGGTGGTGGGAGTAGGAGGCCCAGCTCCACAGCTGGAATTGAACCTCCATCCCAGTGGGCCGCAGTCCCACACACAACCACTACGCCATCGGGGCTCAGCTCTCAGCATTTCTATATATGGGTTTTTTCCATATAAGAGCTTTTAAAAGTTCATAGACAATTTTTATGACTTTTAATTTCATTTTCCATGAACCTTTAAAGCCCTCTCCTATGTGTGTATTCCTTTATGTAATGTAATTTTACACATACACAGCTATATTATCTATGAGAATGTTCTTCAGTGAATGCACATCAGAGGAGCAGAGTGTTAGGTCTGATCCAAGTGACTGAGTTTCAACAAGCATAAATACACATGTGAATTGTATCAATTTCAAAAGGCAAAAAAAGAGATATATGAAACTACTACAGTCAGGCATTTGGTTTTGAATTGTATAAACACATACATGAGATTTGAGTAATGTGGCATTTGATTGAAGCAGCATATTCAAGTCATGCATAAATTTATAAGAATTTTTAAAATAACAGCAGAAGGAAAACTCAGAACAGTTGCTGAAAATTTGATTTCTACTTTTGGTATTCAGCCAGGTAGACTACAGAGAAAAAAATCCAAGGAAAAGCATATGTATATGTATATATATATATGCTTTATATGGAAGAGTAATTATATATTGAGAAAACATCCCTTCCCAGATCAGATCAGGTCTCTAAGTCCAATATTAGCCCAAATGTCTGATACTAGACCATAAATTCCTCTTCACACTCATGTTGCCACTCACATTGATGCCGGATGCAGGAAGTTCACAGGCTGGTGGGTGAAAATTCTTGTGGCTCCAATGGCAGGGGAAGCATCCCAGGGCTGTTTCTAAAGGTTGCTGCCACGTGTTTTGTGAACAGGAGGGTGAAAGCAGAGAGAGGGTGTGTGATCCGACTCCAGGGAGAAAGAAAGGAAGTTCTAAGAATCCTTATGAGAAGGCTATACGCACAGGTAGTCGTCATCAGACTGTGACCTGCAATCAGGCTAGACTCCACCCCTATATTTATTTACCAAGTTGACATGAGATGATGCAACTACCACGTCATGGTAACCCACAGTATAGAACTGTGCCCCTTATTATTTTCAATTACTGTCCAAAACTTTGGGAAGGGTGCCACTGTGCCTTTTTTCTGAGGCATGTCTGGGTGTATTCATACTGCCTACTTTTTCAGCTAGCAGCTGAGCACTACACTCTATCTATATTCCTCAGGGAGCTTTGTTAAAATAAAGGCACTCCAGTTTTCTATATTGAATGTTGCTTGTAGATGTGCTTTATACAGTTTATCTGGCCTCTGTTTAGCATAATTTAGTCTCAAAATAAAACTGAATTTAAAGGAGATTCCTTAAAATCAAACTGTTTTTCAAAGAATGTTCATCTTATGTTAGAACAACATTTAAATGATAGTATTTATTTTTAAAGTATTAGTGCATTTTAGTTTATCAAAATATCACATAGATAAAGTAAAATGTGTATATATATACATATATAAGTATATATAAAATAAATATAATATTCATTCCTCCCACTGGAACTGAGGTTCAATTCCAGCAGTGGGGTTGGGCCTCCTACTCCCATGCCAGAGAGCAGTGATGCCCCCCCCAAAAAAAATTCATTCCCTACCCAAACCCCCAAACAAAATCCACTGTTACTGAGTTGATTCTGACCCATTGCAACCCAATAGGACGGAGTAAAGCTGCCTCTCTGGGTTTCCGAGTCTTTAACGTCTTATGAGCAAGGACACCATCAACTTCCTTCCTGGGAGCCACAGCTAGGTTGGAGTTACTGACCTTGAGATTAACAGCTCAATACATAGTTTAATGTGACATGAGGCCTCCTTTGTTTAGACGATAACAGGATTTGGATTAGAGAGCAAACTGGGGATATTTAAGTCAAAGTCTTCATTTCTTGTAGCAAATTTTCTTGCATTTAATTAAAACCGCTAACAACTTTCATATCTACTTTGCTTGCCTGAGAGATACAATAAGGCAAACTCTCAGATTTGAGAGGGGAGTTACTATGTGAGATCCTACCAAAGTTATCCTCAAAATATATTGGATCAAGTTCAGAACTTTCTCACTGTAAATACTTATCTTTTTATAAAGTAAGATAATTACTAGAAATTTTACAGCCCTCCACTCCAATTCAGCATTTATATAAACAGCATTTCAAAGCTCTATATAGACAACTCTAAACTTTCTTTCCTACACAGAATGTAAATTAACATTTTCAAAATATTACAAAGAGGTGTGCAGTAACCAATCTTTCCTTACAAATCACAGCTAACTGCAGTTCAAATCAGATAGGAATAGCATCTCATAGTATTGCAGTATTTGTTGGAATAATACCATAAAATTTTTTTGCAAGGTACTGAAATAAAATAAATTCTCAATAAAATGCATAGTGACTTTTTCTAGAGGCACAGTTCATAATTATTTGGGCATTTGATTTTATCTGCCCTAATTTTTTTAAAAAAACATAAGGCATACAAAGATAGCCTATATTTTTGCTAAAATCCTTTGGTCTCTCCAAATTAAATTAATGCTAGCAAAGTTAAGTATAAATAACTAAAGCTTTAAAGGACTGAATGTTTAGCCTAAATATAATATTCATTGAACCAAAGCACTGAGCTCAGATATGAAGGAAAATAACCAAATTAGAGATCACTTATTAGATGCTGATGATACATACTTAAAGATTGTTTTTGAAAAGATAAGTCTTATTTTGTGATTTTTAAAAATAATTTTATTGAGAGCTCTTACAGCTATTATAACATTCGATATACATCATCTGTATCAAGCATATTTGCACACATGTTGCCACATTCATTTCCAAACATTTTCCACTTGAGTCCTTGGTATAAGCTCCTTTTTCCCCTTCCCCCTCTTTTTTTTTTTTTTTTTTTGTTGGCATCACTTCCCTTTGGAGGGAGTAGGTGGCCCAGCCTTGCTACTGGAAAGCTGTTGCTGGATTTGAACTGCCAGCCCAGTGGGCCACAGTCCTGCACACAACCACTGCGCCACTGGGCTCAGCCCCTCCCCTCACTTTTTTAAATGAATCGTTTTATTGGGTACTCATACACCTCCCCTCAGGATCCATACATACATCAATTGTATGCAGGTCTCATTTGCATGCTTGTTGCCATCATCACTCTCAAAACATCCTCCCTCCACCTAGGCCCCCAGTTCCAGCTCCCCATATGTTCCTTACCCCCCTTCCCTCCCATGAGCCTTTAATAATTTATGCATTGTTATTGCTTTTTCATATCGTACACTGTCCAATGTGTCCCTCTTCTCATTTCCCTGTTACCCAAGCCCCAGAAAGGAGGCTATATGTAGATCCCTGAAATTGTTCCCCCTTTCTATTCCACCATCCCTCCACCCTCTCAGTATCACCACTCCCATCACTAGTCCTGAGGGAACATCTATCCTAAATTCTCCATGTTTCTGACTCCAGTGTACATCCCTTGTTCTAGCCAAACTTATCTAGTAGAACCTGGGCCATGATAGTGGGTGAGAGGAAGCATTTGAGAACTAGAGGAAAGGTGCATATTTTCTTGTTACTACACTGTATTTTAACTGACTCATCTCCCCTCTGCAATCCTTCTGTAAGAGGATGTCACTTCACCTATTGATGGGCTTTGGGTCACCAATCTATGCTCCCCCTATTTATAATGATATAATTTTAGTTCTTTGATGCCTGACACCGGATTCCATTTAACACCTCGTGGTCACACAGGCTAGTGTGTTTCTTCCATGTGAGCTTTGTTTCTTCTGAACTGGACGGCTGCCTACTTACGCAAGCCTTTAAGACCCCAGATGCTATATCATTTGATAGCCGGGCACCATCAGCTTTCTTCACCACATTTGCTTATGCACACATTTGTCGTCAGCGATCATATCAGGAAAGTGCGCACACAATGTTATGATTTTTAGTTCTTAAAGCCTGATAACTGATCCCTTTGACAACTCATGATCCCAAAAGCTGGTATGCTTCATCCATGTGGACTCTATTGTTTCTCTGCTGGATTACTGCTTATTTATCTTCAAGTCTTTAAGACCCCAGATGCTGCATCTTTTGATAGCTGGGCACCATCAGCTTTCTTTACCACCTTTGCTTATGCACACATTTGTCTTCAGTGACTGTGTCGGGGAGGTGAACATCATGAAATGCCATTTTAATAGAACAAGATGTTCTTGCACTTAGGAAGTACTTGAGTGGAGGTCCAATGCCCATCTGCTGTTCTACTACTAAGCCTATAAGTATATGTTTGTTGATCTATTCCCCCCATCATCACATATAAGTATATGCACCTATGTACACGCCTATATTTAAACCTCTATAAAAGCCCTTTACCCCCAAGTTCTTTCCTCTATTTCCTTTGACTTTCCTCTTGTCCCACTATCATGCTCAGCCTCCCTTTGGGTTTTTAGTTTTTTCTCTCTGTTACCTTACTCTTGATCAATCCCTACTGGACTACTTTCACCCACCTTGTCTCTAATTTTGGATCAGTTGATATACCCTTATCCCTGGGCTGGTCAACACCATCTCCTTTTGCCCTTCTCCCCTACTTCCATGGCTCCTGCCCTGGAACCTTCAGTCCTGTGATTTTCGCCTCCAGACTGTTCATCCAGCCTATCTTATTTAGATAGACTTGCAAAGGTAACACTTTGTACCAAAAAAAAATAAACTGATAACAACAAAAAAACCCAATGTCATATATATATATATATATATATATATATATATATATATATATATGTAAAAAATAATAAGAATATAAAAACCTGTAAATAATTTAAGGTCTGTTTACTTACCTCCAGGCGTGTCCCCTGCTTGAGTTGGGTGGGGTGCCACTCCCTAGTCTCAAGGTTTATCCTTGTCACTCCATCTGGAGCTCCACCCTCTGTTGCACACTCTTAGTGTTTTGCCCTGGTGTGGTTGTGTCTGATAGGGTATAATCCTGACCCTGTTTCTCCATTGTTAACCCTGAAAGGCCTTGGGTCAGCGATGATAACTATTTGATAGTGGGATTGGCCTTATGATCCTCTGTGCATTGCCTGTTCTGAGTAGGAATATCGTCCTGAAGGCTTGGTGGACCAGTATGCACTCCACCCCTTCTTCCTTCCTCTTCATTTGTTCTCATGTATTTTGGTCAGGCATCTCTCAATCCCTAAGCTGCACCTTCAAGTGCTGACCTCCAAGGCAAACTCCCCTGGTGGAGAGGTGGCTGCCCCTGTAGTTGGGATTGGGGTTGTGTGCTCAGACTCTTCTGTTGGTTCTCCACTTCATGCCGTCACATTGCATCCACATCCTGGATCACCGGGTTTAAGTTCCCCTGTGGAGATATAAACAATACACTCCTCTTGGGTGGGTTAGTACCCCATTCCCTCTCTACACATTACCATCTGCCCCACACCTCACCCCTGTGTCCCCACTCCAGTTGGCTACCATATGTCGTCCTAAATTTGGTTTGGGCCCTGCCATACTACCTGGGCCTCTCCCCAGCCATTTCTGAATACAGTGTCTACCCAAGATACCCCTTTCACATTTTAAAAAATTAAGTTTACCTCTGCAGACTCATGTTGTACCTATCCTTTTGCACTTAGCTAACTTCACTTAGCATAATTTCCTCCAGTTCTTCCCATATGGTGATGTGCTTCATGCGTTCATCACTGCTTTTTAGGGATGCATAGTACTCCATCGTATGTATGTACCACAGCATTTTAATCCATTCATCAGTTGATGGAAATTTGGGCTGCTTCCAACTCTGTGCAATTGTGAACTGTGTATTTTGTGATTTTTATAGTACTTTTTAGGTGTTCAAATCAAACCATCTTGTAATTTCGGTTAGGGATTTTCATCAGTTAAATTTTAAAGTGATATTCAAAAAAATGTAAAACTAGGAAACAATCATGCAATAAACTGTAATTACTAATCTTCATTTTTGTTTGTAATTCATTGCAATGTTTCAATCATCAAATTATATAGCTGTTACTTTTAATATATTTTTAATTTTTAAAAGAAACTGAGATAATTCAGAACAAGCTCCCTATATCCGTGGATATCATGTTCATTGACATTGTTGGGGGTATATGCCTCCCCCAAAGTCCTCAAAGTAATCCCAAAAAGACTAAGGGGGAGCAAAGAGTGTGATTTACAGAGCACTTAATGTATTGGGTCTTATAAGTAATCTATGCTCTATAAGTTTATTTGAAGTATAAAGGAGGATGGGCATGGATTATTTGCAAATACTATGCTGTTTAATATAAGGAAACATTCCCACATTTTAATATCTGTGGGACTCCTAAAACCAATCCCTTTTGGTACTTAGGCAAGCATAATTTCCTGACTTCCTAAGTAAAATGGAAATCCTCCAAAGTTGTAACTGTTGTGCTGTTACTGTCTGAATTGCTGAATTCCCTTTGTGGTAAAGTGAAAGTGCTTGGTTTGGCTTGTCTATCCGTAGACTTTGTAACTCACACCAAATAACCGGATGGGAGCCTACAAAGAGGGCGCCTGGAGCTAATCCTAGGGAATTGGTTAGTGTTGCCATTCCCTTGAGGCCAAAGTGAGCCACCTCAGAAACAGCAAGCACCTCAGGATGAGCAGGAAAGAAGAGGCAGCGACTGAGTGCCTCAATGATTCCTGTAGAGAGACATGTCGGCTTTGGTGACAGGGGGGAATGGTGTGGTGGTGAGGGCATCCCTTCCTAAGGTGGGATCATAAAGCTAGAATCAAGCCCCACATAGAAGCAGAACTTTGATGTTACCTTAGCAGCTTTATCCTTCATCAGGACAGAGACTCTGCTTACACAACCGTTTAAGAATCCTTGGACCTTGGAAAAGGAGTCTTACAGCCTTGAGTTCAGATGATCACTTAGATTGATAGTGACACTGAAATCTTTGGAAAAATAATCTAAAAGGCTGACTCCACTGGTACTGTCAAGGAAGATTTGTTCTTACCTGCAACTAATTGGCTTTTAAATAGCTGTGTGTGTCAAATTCACCCACAGCTCTATTAAAGATTCAGGAAATGCTGAATCAAGGAGTGGTTTGAATAGATACAGTGTAAAGGATGTCATTACAAAAGAATAATATCATTATCATTGACTAATGTGCATGCAATGCCCAGGGAACTTATAGCACTGAAGTGATATGTCAGTTGTCTGACTCAGGGACGGGCTATGTGTGACTTTGGGCAAGTCATTTAAGGTGAGTCTTAAATTATCTTTTTAATAAAGCAATATTCATAAAGCAGCATTCAGATTCATTCTGATCCAATGTCACATTCATAAAACAATATTTGTCCTAACTCTCCATAGGCAATAATGAGAGTTAAGTAAGTGTATGGTTTGTTTGAATTAAGCCCAACAGAATACAAATATTGAGAATGAAAAAAAAAAACAACAAAAAACGAGGTTATTTTCAGGCTGGATTGCTCAGTGTTGTTGCTATTTTCTACTGCAAAAGGAAACTTAGGTTCATAAAATACAATTGTAGCACTCATATATTCATTCCATTTTATTTTTAAAATGTAGCTGTCTAATGAAGCATATAGAAGTGTACCACAATACTCTATATTTGTAGATGTGTAAACTCTGCACAATAAAATGTTACAACCATGAAAAAGTCTCCTGGTTCAGTAGGCTATAGTGATCAGAGGGTAAAAGAAAAGAGACTATGGATAGTAGACATATAATTTAATGAGTGAACATAGAGAATGCTGTCTGGAGACTTCAAAGCCAACTGCTTTAGAGTTTATGGAAATCCCTGGTTGAAATTTGCTCCAAGGCCAATAAAAGTCACCTTCATTTCATGAACAATAATTTGAGCCTTCAAAGCCAGAAACCTTTTTCTCTTCACTCTATTGGTCTCTTTGGTCATTGATTTATAAATATTTTGAGTTATTTCCAGTAAACGAATGGTGCCTCTCTCATGTAGGGAAAATTATTTTGTTGTTGTTGTTGTTGATCCTGGTTTTGTTTAGGTCAAGAGAAGTCTCTTTTTAGCCAGAAAAAATGAAAGTCTTATGAATAGTCATTAAGTTCCAGATCTAAAAATTCATCCTCTGACTTTCTTTGTTTCTCATGTTAACCTCAGCGCTGGTGAAAATGTTTCACTGCATCATACGAGCCTGCTTGGAATCTTAATTTGATAATTAGCTACCGATGATGTAAAATTATTACTCCTCCTGCCATTGCATGGTAAATATTGAAGTTCCATAATGTTTTTTTAACTAAAAGTATAAACATGGAGAAATAATTGTGTTGATAAAGTGAGTATGCTTCCTTCTGGTTCCTTTTCTAACTTGGGTATGTCTGACATAGAAAGCAAATGTCAGTGAGATATGTGATTTCTCTCCATGGACTGTGGTATTCATTTTGTGACATGCACATACAATGAGGATGTAATCTTACATGGTATAATTTTATTTCGGTAGTTATATCATGGGAACATAGTGATTAAGGGTATTTCCTTACTTTGCAAGTTGAAGAATGGGGATTGATAAATTTTGATGCTGCCTGGTTTGAACACCCAAGTCTCTGTGAGCGGAGCATATCAAGCACTTAACAAGAATAGCTAAGAAGACAGAGTGTTTCTAAACTAGTTTCTAAAAACTAGTTTTTAAAGCACAATTATTTATTTCACCAAAAACTTAGCTAATAAAACTACTATACCATAGAGCATGTGGCACCTGCTAGAGTTTCAAATTATACTTTCTTGCTTCCTGAAAAAGCTAGCTAAAATTTACCTTTGAAAAACATCTAGTAAAAGAACCTAAGGGGGAAAATGTTTAAAGGACATGAAGAAATCATATTCCTGGGGAGAGTTTAAAAAGTTTAAAAAGTAGACTCAGAAAACACGGCTGCCATTTGTCACCTTTAAGTATATCTGAAGCCATTTTCAGGATGTGGTACTTTGAAAAAGCAGAGATAAAATAGGAGGAAAATTATCAATGTAAATAAAATGTTTCTTATGTGACTTAACCAAGGGAAAATACAAGAATGCATAGTGCAGACTTCTGGAAAGATGATAGGTAGAATGAACAAAAATTATAGTCAGAAACTGTGCCACCAAGACATGAGAGACCAAATGGAAACAAATACAGAAGATGATCCCGGAGGAACCTCTATCCTAGAAAAAGGCAAAAGAAAAAAGAAAACCCAACAGGACTGAAAGGAGAGTGTCAGAGCTAGCAATTCCTAAATAGAGACAACTTCAAAGTAAAGAGAGGGAGTTCATAGTGTAGTCAACAATTTCTAAAGGGAGATGAAATAGAGTTCAAGATGGAATAGATGTTTTAAATTAGAAAGACATTAATAAAGTATAGAAACCTTTCATCAAAGGTTTCATCATAAACCTTTCATCAAAGAAGAGAAAGGAAAATAATAAAGATTTAGTGAGTGCTAAAACAAGAGCAACATGTAAGATAATAAGAAAACGCACAGTCAAAATGAACATAGCACAGAAATTATATGGAACATAGAAACCAATGGCAGCAAAGAATACATGCGGCACAAAGCCAGCATTCACTGCATACCTCCAGATGAATGCACTGAATGTGAATAGTTTCACCAGCCAATGGGCTCCCCAGTAGCAGAATGGATAAGAAAGCAAAGCCATCAATATGCTATGCACAAGAGTCACATCTCAGGCACAAATACAATATAATCTTAAAAATTGCCACTCAAGAGGACCAAGAGTAGTAATATTACATTCTGATAAAGTATGCTTTAAATAAAAAGCCAGCATAAGAGACAAAAACATTATATAATGATTAAAGGGTCAATTTAACAAGAAGACATAGCCATGATAAATATCTATGTATCAAATTAAAGAGCCTAAAATACAGAAATAAAACTATACTAACAATAAAGATGAAATAGAAAACTGCAAAATAATAGTAGGAACCCTTAATCAACCAGTTTTGATGAGGGTCAGCACACTTGAAAGAAATAAAACAAAGACACCAAAAAACCAAGCAACACAATCAACTTGACCTCATACAAAACACTCCACCCAACAAGAACATAACATATAGTATTTCCAGCACATATGGAATGTTATTAAGCATAGATTATGTTAGGCCAAAGAACAATCCTCAATAAATGCACAAACACTGGAATATTACAAAGTATCTCCTCAATTCACAACACTATATTGGTAGATATTAGTAATAGGAAAATGGAAATTGAATAATACTGTACTTTAAAACTACTTGGTAGTAAAATATATTAAAATGAAATTTAAAATTCATTGGATAATAGAATTAAAATGCATAATATACAAAACCTTTTTGACACAACCTATAGTCACAAGTAAAGAAATAAAGAAAATTAGATCAGACAAATGAAACAGAAAACAGAAAAATACAAAAGAATAAAAAAGATTAAAATTTGGATGATGATGCAACATATGTAAAATATGCTTTATGCTATTGATAGATGGAATGCTATGAGCTGTAAGAGTTGCTTAAAATTTTGTTTTTTGTAAACATTATTAGATTTGGCAACCCACTGGCAAATATAATAAAGGAAAAGAGGAAGATACAAACAACCTGACTTAAAAATTAAATGGTTTGTTGGGCCGATTCTTTCACCAACCTCACCAAACCTATCTTCTCTTCTAGAAAAGTAAATTCACGGTCCTTGTTGAGAAAAGGCAAGAAGGAAAGACAGGATGCACATCATCCTGGCCGAGGCACACCTGTTCCTGAGAAGCACCTATTGTTGGTACCTTTCCATGAAAAGCAGGCAGTGTGTGAGTTGGGGTGGGGGAGGCATGGGGAGAAGGTAAAGTGTTGGCATTCTCCTTCATCAGATTTCCTCAACTGCTCTGGAATCATTGATCGACCTGGATCCTGGTGCTGGTGCTGGTGCTGGTGGTTCTCGAGTTAAAAGTAATCACGAAGGCGGATAAGTTGTTCCTTCGCCCACCACATTGGAGCCCTAAGTGTAACTTGCTCAGCATTTCCTAGAGCCACCTTTTCTGAGATCGTCTTCCCCAGGTGGAAACCATGGCAGCAAAGTGGAAATGGATGGTTTACTTCTGACAGGAGGAACAATGGACCATGTTGCTTTTATGGTACCCTCGTAAGGAATGTCAAGTCACTTTCCGAGGGGGCTCGGGAAGCAGCAGCGCTAAGTCATTTTTTAACTTTTTGAATGAGAAACTTTTTAAGCAATGATCAACGGTCAGATATTTTCCAAGTGTGCTTTTGAGTCTGGAGAAAAGATTGTGAAAAATGATAGTCATGCCTTTTGTTTTTTAATTTCAAAACGTGAGAAGTCCTGTTACATAAAATATGATGATATGAGCATAATCCGTTTTCTAATTTATTTTATTTAATTAAAAAAAAATTTTAAGGCACCACTGCCCTGGTGGTGGGAGTAGGAGGCCCAGCCTTTGCTCCTGGGAGCGGGAATTGAACCTCCATCCCAGTGGGCCGCAGTCCCGCGCACAACCACTATGCCACCGGGGCTCAGCTTCTAATTTTTTTTTTTTTTACCATTTTGTCATTCAATATAAAGATGATTCACACATTTTCTAATTTTCCGTAAGTTCCAAAAAGGGAAAGAAGAGCTCAGAATCATGCAATTTTAGGTTCTAAAAAATAACGCCACTGCTCTACCCTAAAACCGAATACATAACTCTTGGTAACACCTTTTGTTTCTTTGCATAATTGTAATAATACATATATATATTTTTAGGCATCACTGCCCTCAGGTGGTGGGAGTAGGAGCCCAGCCTTTGCTCCTGGGAGCCGGAATTGAACCTCCATCCCAGTGGGCCACAGTCCCGCGCACAACCGTAATAATATTTTAAAATGCAGGAATGTTTTGCTTTGTACAGACTTTGACAATTAAATGTGTGTTAATAAAATTTCTTACTGCCTCAAAAAAATTAAATGGATAATCTCACAGTAGAACTATTGGAAATAAAATATAATAACAGAATGCTATGAAAAAATGTTCTTCAATAAGTCTTAAAATCTAGAAGAAGTGGACTAAATTCTAAAAGCACTATCGAACCTAACACAGACTGAAGTAGAAAATTTGGACAAAGCAAAAGAAAGAAATAACCAGATCATTAAAAATTTCTTGGCCAAAAGAACCAAACAAACCCCAATTCATGTGCAGAATGGCTTCACTGGAGAATTGCACCAAATGTTCAGAGAGGAACTGATATCAATTTTGCTCAGATTAACCTAGATAGACTACAGAAAGGGTGATATGCCCAGATTCATCTTTTGCATGGTGCATATTTCTGACACAAAAACTAGTCAAACACATCATTAAAATATAATTATAGGTCAATATTCATCCTCAATATAGATGTAGAAATTCTAAACAAAATCCTATGTAATCGAGTACAGAAACATACAAAGAAGAACATGATCAGTTGGGAGTCACATTAGGTATGAAAAGATGGTTCAACATTAGAAAAACAATCAGTTTATCACAAATAAAATAAAGGAAAAGAACCACATGATCATATCGCTAAGGGAAGGAAAACCATTTGACAAAAATCCAATACCCATCTTTTTGATAAAATGTACTCAACAAAATATAAATAGAACCTTTCCTCATGTATTTCTTGGTTCCTGTCTTCAGTGAAGAGTCTGTTCCTATCCTTGACCCAATTTTTAATTGGATGATTTGTATCTTTGTTCCTGCAGTATGTATGTTTTGTATTAATTTTAGAGATTAGTATATTGTTCAATATATCACGGCCAAAACGTTTTTCCTGCAGTTTGTGGGTTCACTCTTTTATCCTTCCAGAGAGAC
>PVJH01008403.1:0-58773 GCA_004026705.1 Nesogale talazaci
GCAGCAAAAAAGAGGCAGACGCCCAGGAGATGGGTACCACAGTGGCTGCAGCACTTGGCTCAGATCTCACAATCACAAGGCGGTGTGTCAGACTGCTACGACAGACTCCACAGCAGCCCCTCAGCACAGTTCACGCAACACTTCCCATTGTGCGTGGGAATAAAAGGAGGCAGTGTCTGTGTATGTGTGATACGCGTGTGTACGTATATTACATATACATGTGTGCGCATGTAGATTGATGTGTGTAGACGCATAATCACCTGCAACATCCTGCCTCTTGCACAGAGACTATGAGGAACTTCCTGTTCATGTGTGCGATGCCCTTAATCACTGTGGCCCCCTGTGCAGTAGGTAGACAACCGTGCTCCTGTTTTATGGCTGAGGACGCTGAGGCTCGGGGTGGTGTGAGCTGGGGACTCAGCGGGCACTCCTGTTCTGTGCTCCCACAGTATGAAGTCTCCGAAGAGTCCTTCTTCCAGAACATGCTGAACTTGTACAACTTCTCTGCCAAAGTGATGGCCGACCAGCTCCGCAAGCCTCCCAGCCGGGACCAGTGAGGAGGGGCAGCAGGAGAGCTGGGGGAGTGGGTGGCCAGACCCATCCTGGCCCAGCAGGGCCGGACCTCTGCAGGACAGAGGTGTGCAGGAGGGTGGGGACCGCCCGGCGCTCAGCCTCCCTCTCCTGCAGGTGGAGCATGACCCCCCAGACAGTGAACGCCTACTACCTTCCCACCAAGAATGAGATCGTCTTCCCCGCTGGCATCTTACAGGCTCCCTTCTATGCTCGGAACCACCTCAAGTGAGGGGGGGCGGTGCTGGGAACAGGGCTCAAAAGAGGGGGAGGTGGTGTCAGATGCCCCCCCACCCCACCCCCCGCATGTCCTCACTGCCGACTTCTTTTGCCGTCCAGGGCTCTGAACTTCGGGGGCATCGGTGTGGTGATGGGCCATGAGCTGACACATGCCTTTGATGACCAGGGTAGGGCTTGTGGAGCCATCCCTGAAGCCTCGAGCAGCTCCTGCCATGCTTTGGGGTGTTGGGGGCCAGGCGCCGGGGGTCCTGGGTCTACGGAGCAGGGTTGATGGGGCCTGCTGCTCAAAAGGCCTGAGGTCTTGGTGGGTGCAAAGGTGAGTCCTCTCCAGGGCGCGAGTATGACAAGGACGGGAACCTGCAGCCCTGGTGGCAGAACGGGTCTCTGGCGGCCTTCCGGAACCACACGGCCTGCATGCAGGAGCAGTACAGCCAGTACCAGGTCAACGGGGAGAGGCTTAACGGCCGGCAGACACTGGGGGAGAACATCGCTGACAACGGGGGGCTGAAGGCTGCCTACAATGTGAGTAGCAGGGCCGGGCATCCAGCGGCCGAGCCCCACCCACGTGGTGAGACGGGCACTGGGTGGAGGTGGGTAATCTCTGATGGGCTTGCCACCCTGTGCCCGGCCCAGGCTTACAAAGCGTGGCTGAGGAAACACGGGGAGGAGCCGCAGCTGCCGGCCGTGGGACTCACCAACCACCAGCTCTTCTTTGTGGGATTCGCCCAGGTATTGCCTCCTGCTGACAAGGGCATGGGCCCTCGGACACCTAGGTGTGTGGCAGAGGAGGGCCTGGGAGTGGATGCGAAGGCCTACCCCGCCCCCCCCCCCCCACCACACACACACACACACACACACACACACCAGGCTTGGGGCTAGGGTCTGCAACCCGAGGGACAGGCGGGGAATTCTTCCCAGGGTCTCATAGGCTTCAAGAGGTAGGACTGCCCTACTCAAGGGAGACTGGGGAGGGGGAATGGGGACTAGAGAAAGACAGGATGCTCATACTTGGGGAGACGAGGGACTCCCCAGTGTGGCTGGGTCCCCTCTGCGCGTGCGCGCACACACACACACACACACATACACACACACACACACACACAGTCCTGTGCCAGTCTGCAGGCAGGGCTGTCCTGGCCACCCAGCTCTGAGAGGCCTTCAAGGAGTTGGGGAAGGTGGGCATGCCCCCTCCTCTCATTGACAGTGAAGAGGCTGGGGGTGGAGGTGCTGGCTGCTCCCCATCTAGTGTCCCCAGGCCTGGAGGAGGCAGGGCAGGGTGAGTGGCTTCCCAAGCCGGGGACCGCTGAAGCGGGGGCTGTGGCCCCGCCCCCCAATGGACACCACCTGTCCCCATATCTGTCCTGGCCCCCAGGTGTGGTGCTCGGTCCGCACACCAGAGAGCTCGCACGAGGGGCTGGTGACTGACCCGCACAGCCCTGCCCGCTTCCGAGTGCTGGGCACTCTCTCCAATTCCCGAGACTTCCTGCGGCACTTCGGCTGTCCCATCGGCTCCCCCATGAACCCAGGGCAGCTGTGTGAGGTGTGGTAGGCCTGGACGGGGGGTGGGGGGGATGCTGGCGTCTGTCCCCCAGTCTGGGGCAACCGGCCCCAGAGGTGGCTGGCTGGGGACCAGGGGAAGGCAAATGCGGGCTGGCTGTGTCCAGCCCCTCCGTACCATAGGTGTCATGAACCCCCATCCCTCCTCAGCCACTGCATCGTGCCTCTGTTCTGGGGGTGTCCCTGCCTCCAGCAGAGCCCCCACATTCACTGTGACATCTTCCCGTGTCACCCTGCCTGGGTAATCTACATGAAGGGGAGCCCGGAGCTGTTGGGGGGGGGGGGGCCGGAGGAGGGCACCAGCTTCCACAGGAGAGTGGTGCCAGGCTCAGCCTGGTGGTTCAGGGGCCCGCCCAATCTGATCACACAGCCTGGGGAGGGTGGAGGGACTGCTTCCCGGCCTGCTCCCCAAGAAGCAGCCCGCCTGGGACTCACTTGCCCGTGAATTCGGCCACCTAGAGCCCCTCAGCAGTGCTGCCCCGCCCATGCTCCCCCGCCACTGCCCCAAGTCTGCTCGGTCCTCAGTGCAAGCCTGAGGGCCCATCACAGACTGCCCCTGCCTCCCTGCTTCCCCGGCGGCGAGGGGCATGCAGGTGTCTGTGCCGTCCATAGGGCACAAGTCTCAGTGGGCCTACTTCTCCCTGGACCCAGAAAGACTGCAGTTATACAGGGAGTGGGAAGGGGAGAGTTTATTTTTACAGGGAAGAGGGTGGGAAAGACGTGGTCTTGGCCCTGTAGGACCCTGTGCCAATAAATAGACACGCATATCCGTCAGCTCGCCGCGTCCTTCGGTCTGGGTCTCCTGACTCATTTGCTCATCCCACTGGAACCTGCTGGGCACCTGCCACACACCAGGCACCTCCCAGACACTCACCTCCTCCCTCACCAGACCAGGGTGCTGAGGTGTGCAGCCCGGGGGAGGAAGGGACTGATGTTGGACCAGGCCCCGGGGGATCTGTTTTCTCTGTGGCTGGGCCTCGTGGAGGCAGAAAGCAGTCCATGTGTGCTCTGCCGGGCCAGGGTCGGCTCAGAGATGGGTGACCTGACTCACCCTGCCTCCCCGGGAACCCTGGCCCCGGGGCACACCACTCTCTGGATCTCGGAGCAGCACGTCTCTGTTTGCAGCTGAGAGGGTGAGGACCTCCCGAGTCATTCACATCACCTCCACACGCTCAAGGAGGCCTCTCAAGGGCCGGGCAGAGAGACCACAAATACGGGGGTTGCTCTTGATTGAGGGAGGGGAGGAGCACCCATGGAAGCCCTCGTTCCACACCCCCCCGGGGCTCACTCATGGCCACCCTGTCCCCGTGGGCTTCTGAGGCGGTGACTTTACATCCGCGGAAGCCTCATCTCTCTCCTATGGGGCAACTGGTGGTTTCAAACCTCCGACCCTGCAGTTAGCAGCTCAACATGTAACCACTCTGCCATCTGCCACCCTCACGTGCCACCCAGGCGGCTCATTTCCTTATCACGATTCCTTCGTCCCTTCATGGGCTCACTGTCTTCATCACTGTCGTGTGTTGACTACCAGGGAGGTGCCAGGCACTGATGATACGACACGGCTCCTTCTCTCAGCCCAGCGGTGCTTTTGGGTTTGTTTGTTTGTTTTTTTTTTTGGGGGGGGGGGGCATCACTGCCCTCAGGTGGTGGGAGTAGGAGGCCCAGCCTTTGCTCTGTGGAGCTGGAATCGAACCTCCATCCCAGTGGGCTGCAGTCCCATGCACAACCACTACGTCACTAGGGCTCAGCCCCCAGCAGTGCTTTTGAAGCTGTAATCTGCTACCTAACCTTCGAACCCGTACTTCACTGGGAAAACGAGTCCCCAGCCCCTTTAAAGCTCCCTGTTCCCAGGGGGTGGCAAGGGGTGGGTGTGCGGAGCCCGGGAGGGGAAGTCTGGCTGCTGCCGGTGACGCTGCCGCCTCCCTGGTGGCACCAGCAGGCCCCTCACAGTCGGAGTTTGTCCCTGACCAGCTGCAGGTGGGGTCCCTGAAGTGCTGACTGATGGCAAGGAAAGGCAGCAGCTGGTTCCATGGTCGGAGGGAGGCAAGTGGCCTCTGGCACCCGGAGACCATGGCAAAGCGTGGCCTGAGCTTCTGGCCACCTGGCTGCAGGAGGGGCATGAGAAGGGCAGGGCCGCGCTAGGCGAGTGTCCTCTGCAGGCTCTGTGAGATGCTCCCGGAAGCCCCTTCTGATGGGGATGTGGCTGAGATGTCTGACGTTTGGGTGCTACACAGAGGACCAGGCTATCCAGCCAGACGGAGCCCTGCCTAGCCGTCGATGTCCCTGTGGTATTCAAGCTCCATATTTGCAAACAGGGCCGAATGTCAAATAAGAAAAAAAATAAAAATAAAAAGAGCGGGAGTGCTTCTGACTTACCGAGTCCCTAGTTTGCTCAAACTTGTTCTGAGCACTGCAAGAACATCTCCTTAAAGTGCCACCACGACTGCTCGGTCAGTTCTATCACTGCACCCATCGCGGATGGGAGGCCGTGTAGCCTCCAGTCAGGTCGGATGGCATGCAAGTCAGATTTGGAAGTTGGATCTGAATGCTGTCAATCCCTGCCGTTTAGTCTTGCCACCCATGGCAGAGCTGGCACTCCAGACTGGGCATCTGTCGTCTGGGCAATTTCCTCAAGCTGCTGAGTGGGGCTGCGACGGGCAGGTGCATGCCTGTGCCCCACAGCTCCCCCGGGCCCAGCACGGGCAATACCGGGCAGCTGCTGCAGGAAGCCTGAGTGCAGGTGGCGCTGACAGTCAGCCAGGCAGCACCTGGTCCCGAGGACTGCTGGGGGGCTAGGGGGGCAGACCCAGCGACCCTGGGTGGGACATGTAACCCTCACCCTCTGTGGCCCTGGCAGGCATCTGTGATGTGCTCAGTGTACTGGGGCAGCAGGGCCATAAAGGAGGGTGGTCCTGGGTGGACGATGAGCACAGGCCACACCCTGCAGAATAAGGAAACATGGCAGGCAGCCCAATGCCTAGCCTGGATGAGCTCCCCCCCCCCCCCACCAAATAAATAAGAACAGTTTCAGGGGGGTCTCTCAGGACTCTTAAATGGAGAATCCTGAAAACGAGTTCCCAGTGCCCAGCCCGGGACTCCAAAGATGAGTCCTGGTGCTATAGCATAGCCCTGGGTGCTGGGCACAGAGGTGACGGAGACATAGCAGTTCCTACCATTCAGGAACTGGGGGTGTCTTAGAGCGTCTAGTGGGAGCTGGGGGCGGCACAGGTGACCAGGCACTGGACGACTCACAAAAATGACAATAGGTCTAACCCACCCTGTTCTACTCCCACCTGCCATTCCTGTCCCAGAAGCCCACAGGGACCATGCTGCCTGAGTCTGCACAGGCTGGATGGCAGGCAATGTGCTTTGAATCTGCTTCCAAAGGCCCAGCACCTGGAGAAATCGACAGACCCTTCGACTCTGCTCCGCTGTCTTAACCAGTGTCCTCTATTTTACTGTTCTGCTTGACCTCTCTGGGGACTAGTATCCATGGCAATGGCCATGAAGAACTCACCGAGAAAGCTTGTGAGTAAAGGGTTTACGAGGGTTGTCAACAAGGTGTGATGTCAGTGAGAAACGCTCAGGGTTGTCTATCAGGATATGTTACCAAGTTCTCCCAAATCTGCTAGTAAGTGTTCAGAGAATACCACTTTGTGAGATGCCTCAGCCCAAAGGTATTCAGCTTATTTGTTTGTTTGTTTTTGGGGCATCACTGCTCTCCCGTGGTGGGAGTAGGAGGCCCAGCCCCACTGCTGGAATTGAACCTCTGTCCCGGTGGGCCGCAGTCCCGCACACAACCACTACGCCACCGGGGCTCAGCCCAGGTATCCAGCTTAAACTCTGCAGGTCAACGAGCCCAGCTTCCGGAATTCAGTGCTCAGAGACACCCCACTCCAGGAAGCCTCAGCCCACAGGCACTCAGCTCTACTTCTGTGCGTGAGTCCATCTCCCCCAATTCAGTGCCAGAGGCATCCCACTCCACAAGCCAGTCTCCGGCACAAAGGCACTCAGCTTTCCTTGCTTCCGCATTGGGAAGTCCACAGCTCTGTTCCACGCTTTGGCTCCTGGCTTTGCTGCTGATCTCTGAGGTTGTAACTATGGTCTGGGTCTAAGACAGAGGTTCTCAGCCTGTGGGTCGCGACCCCTTTGGGGGCTGAATGACCCTTTCACAGGGGCCACCTGATTCATAATACTAGCAAAATTAATTATGAAGTAGTAATGAAAATAATTTCTTTTGGGGGGGGGGCATCACTGCTCTCTGGTGGGAGTAGGAGGCCCAGCCTTGCTCCTGGAGAGCTGCTGCTGGATTTGAACCGCCAACCCAGGGGGCTGCAGTCCTGCACACAACCACTATGCCTCTGGGACTCAGCCCGAAAATAATTTTATGGTTGGGGGTTCACCACAACATGAGAAACTGTATTAAAGGGTCATGGCATCAGGAAGGTTGACAACCACTGGTCCAAGAGGCTCACTGTGCAGGAATCTCTCCTCCAGAGGACACGCTCTGCTCCCCGCTCTTGCTGGTAATGAGGTCCTTCCTTCTGCTTCGCATCAGGCTCATTTTATACATGGCAGGAGGGACTCTGGGAGACTGTTCCAATTACTCACAGGTGATTTCTACCAGTAACCTGCCCTCACCTTCTTACCAGGCCCATGCAGGGAAAGGCTGCTTATGGGACTTAGAGAAGCACATTGAATAATTCACGGGCTCTCATCTGTGATACATAGAACTGACTTCAACGACAACGACAATATAGAGGCAGCAGAGAAAAAGGACCGACTTGGTCACTGACAGGACAGACACAGCTTCCTAAGTTGGAGTCATTGGCTGGAACTTAGAGGAGGGAAGGGTTTGCTAGCTGAGAGCAGTTCACTCAATGTGAGTGCAAGCATTTCACACGGAGTGCTGCCGAGGCCAGCGCAAAAGCATTTCACACGGAAGGAAGTACGATGCTGAAAACGCGGGGCAGCTTGACAGGCAGGACTTGTTCAGAGAGGGTGAGATGTGTAAGACAACCAAAATGGGCTGAGTGAGACACATGGTGAGAGTTGAGCATCTCAAAAGGGTAGCAGTCATAATACTAATTGCGAAACACCGAACAACACCTGTGCTCAGAAGTGTGTTGGAGACAATGAGTCTGGGTGATATCTTTCTCTCATGAGCAGAACCATCCTAAAATGTGCCCTTCCACAGCTCAGGCTCTAGCCTGGGGGCAGCGTGGCAGGTTTGTGGGTCAACTTGAAGAAAGAACTTAGAAAAGGACTGAGATGGCCTGGGTCCCTGGTTAGGAAGCACAGGGGGTAAGAATGGCGTCTGGTCAAGTGGTAGGAGGGACATGGGAGGACAGTGGCTGGACTGGAGCTTGAGGCAGAACATCAATGGGAGGTAAGAGAAGACCTGTGGCTTATCATGGAGTTTAAAAAAAAAACTGTGGGGCTGAGCCCCGGTGGCACAGTGGTTGTGTGTGGGACTGCAGCCCACGGAGTTGGCGGTTCAAACCCAGCAGCAGCTCTCCAGGAACAAGGCTGGGCCTCCCACACCCACCAGGGGGCAGTGATTCCCACACACAAAAAAATAATTGTGTTGCATCAAAGAACAAAAATCATATCATTGTGTGCCCACCCTCCTGACATGATCACTGAAGACAGAAGGAAGCAGATGCAGACAGAGGAGAAATTCGATGGCACCCAGCTACCAAAGGGTAAAGTACCTGGGATTGCGAAGGCTTGAGGGTGAATGGATGACCCTCTAGCCCAGAAGCAGCAAAGCCCACATGGAAGAAACACACTAGCATGTGTGATCATGGGGGGCCGAAGGGAGCAGATATCAAGCATCAAAGAACAAGAATCACATCACTACGAATGGGGGGGAGAGCAGAGTGGGGACCCAAGGCCCATCTGTGGGTAATTGGACACCCTCTCACAGGGGAGTCATGGGGAGGAGACAGGCCAGTGAGGTGCAATGAGGTGGCGATGACGCATACAACTTTCCTCTAGTTCCTGAATGGGAGGAACTCCCCCCAACTATCATGGTCCCAATTCTACCTTACAAATCCAGCTGGACTGGAGGAGGTACACTGGGAGAGAGGGGAAAGGGAAATATGGGGGCCCCAGGACAAATGAACCCCTTGGGGCCAGTAGTAAGAGTGGAACTACTGGATGGGTGGAGGGAAGGTAGGGTACAGAGGGGGATCCAACTACGGGGATCTGCACATAGGACTCCTACCGGGAGGACAGACATTGGTGGAGAGAGCAAGTGGAGGCATCGGGCAGTGTAAGATAGGACAAGACAATAATAATTTATAGAGTATTGAGGGTTGGTGGGGGAGTGTGGAGTGGGGAGAGGGGAAAAGATGATAAGCTGGTGTCAAAGGCTCAAGTGGAAAAGCGGAGGTTCAAAGAATAATGACAGCAGCAGGCATGCAAAGAAGCATGGCACAATATATGTATCTATGTATTGTGAAAAATGATGTATGAGCCCCCAGGCAAATGATTTTAAAAAAATAACTATGTTATATGCATCTGGTTGGAGGCTTGGGGACTAGAGTGGTTGGAGATGGGGAGCAGGGAGCACGAATGTGCACCTCAGATGGGTATCTGCAGAAAGACTATCTGTTGTGTTCTACTTCTCTCGAGCTACTACAGAAGAAAGGCCACAGGTGAGTTAACAAACAGCACTCTATCTCTTTTGAGGTGGTTAGAAGCCCCAATTCTTCGGGAAGGCTTTGTCTCTCCATTGACTCTGGGTGCAGGTTCTTCAGCTTCCGTTTCCTGGTTCTTTAGAGATTTCCACATGGCTACACGTTGACCTTCCCCCATCTCTGTTTGCTCCTTTCTATCTTTTAAGAGATAGGCTGCACCCTGGTGGCGTAGTGGTTGTGCGCGGGACTGCAGCCCACTGGGTTGGAGGTTCAAAACCAGCAGCAAGGCTGGACTTCCTACTCCCACCCCCAGAGGGCAGAGGCCCCCCAAAAAACAACAACAACAACAACAAAGAGATGACTACTAATATAACAAAGGCAGCCCATTTCCAAATGGGATTAAAAGGACAGCCACAGAGGTTGAGATTTGCAACACAGATTTGAGGGAGACACAATTCAGTCCATCCCATGTAAATTTGAAGGAGTGAGAAAATGACAACCAGCCTCCTTTCTCACCTCAAGCGCCTGATTGTTAGGTACCATTGAGTCGGTTCTGACCTATGGTGACCTTGTGCACCGCAGGCTGAACTGCTCCTGGCCAGCCTCACCATTATCCCCACGCTTGAGCACTCTGCTGCAGCCACTAGCAGTCCATCTCCTTAAGGGCCTTCCTCTTTTGCACCACCTCTCTCCTTTATCAGGCATGCCATCTTCCTCCAGGGATGGGTCTCTCCTAAGACATGCCCAAAGTGTGCGCGCAAAGTCTTACCAGGCTTCCCTTGCAGGTGCATTCAGGCTGTACTTCTTCCAAGACAGACTTGCTAGTTCTTGCGGCTGCCCGATAGTCCCCATTCCCCTCTGACACCACGAGTCAAACGCATCGGCTTCCCTCTGCTCCTCCTCATTCAAGGTCCGACTCTCATGTGCAGCCTTCTGTCCTTATGAATTTATGAGGTGTGGACTCTGTGACCCACGCTTTACAGAGGCACACAGCAAGGACAGAGAGGGCAAAGGATTTGCCAGTGGGTGAGGGGTACCCTTGACCCACCCCCACTTTTTTTTTTTTTTTGAAAGATCTCAAAACTACAGAAACGTTGGACTTTCTCTCCTAGAACCATGGCCCAGTTTCTCCGTAACCTGGTGGAGAAGGCTCCGGGGATGGTCAATGCTGCTGTGACTTACTCGAAGCCTCAATTGGCCACATTTTGGCACTATGCCAGGGTGGAGCTGGTTCCTCCAACCCCTGCTGAGATCCCTGCAGCTATTCAGAGCCTGAAAAACATAGTCCATAGTGCTAAGACTGGTCGCTTCAAACAGCTCACAGTGAAGGAAGCTCTGCTGAATGGTTTGGTGGCCACTGAAGTGTGGATGTGGTTTTATATTGGCGAGATCATAGGCAAACGAGGCATCATTGGCTATGATGTTTGAAGACCAGTCTTTAACATCTGATTGTTTTGGCTTGCTGTTCGAGTTTTTTTGGACCATGTTTGATCAGTCTACTCTAATAAAATAAATCATTCTAAAAAAAAAAAAAAAAACTACAGAAACGTTGAAACATCCATATATTCATCTGGTTTCTCCCACCTGTGCTGCTCACAACGACATTGCCCCACTTCCTCCAGACACTGTTGGAATGTAACTGGGATAATAGGGTCAAGTCCCAGCGCTCATAGAAGTCATGGGAAAAAGAGAGACTTAGGATCCTTTTACAAGACTGACATTCGGGCTGAGCCCCGGTGGCGTAGTGGTTGTGCGCGGGACTGCGGCCCATTGGGATGGAGGTTCGATTCCAGCTCCACGGAGCAAAGGCTGGGCCTCCTACTCCCACCACCTGAGGGCAGTAATGCCCCCCCCCCAAAAAAAAAAGACTGACAGTCTCACTGTCATCGACTCACTGTCATCGAGTCAATTCTGACTCATGGAGACCCTAGGGCATGGAGTCTAACTGCCCCTGTGATTTCCACGGCTGTAAATATCTACAGAAGTAGAAAGCTCTTTCTCCTGAGCAGTGGCTGGTAGGTTTGAACTGCTGACCTTGTGATTAGCTGCCTGCCCATAACTCACCCCGCCACCTGGGCTCATACTGACACCCCGAAACCAGAGCTAGGCTAGACAGAGCAGCTCTGAATGGCCCAATTTCTGTCAGGAGATCTGAAGGGGAACCATTAGCAATAGAAATATCCACCGCTGAATTATTTGGTATGTGAACGATGTCAATGAAACTGCTGAAATTACTTAAAATTCAAAAAGTTGACTAAAAGACAAAGTTTAGCTTTTCCGGTGCCAACGACCTCCGTGGCCATCATGCCTCTCGCAAAAGACCTGCTGCATCCCTCTCCCGAAGAGGAGAAGCGCAAACACAAGAAGAAGCGCCTGGTGCAGAGCCCCAACTCCTGCTTCATGGGTGTCAAGTGGCCAGGCTGCTATAAAATCACCACGGTCTTCAGTAATGCACAAACGGTAGTTTTGTGTGTTGGCTGCTCTACTGTGCTCTGTCAGCCTCCGGGAGGAAAAGCCAGGCTTCCAGAAGGATGCTCCTTCAGACGGAAGCAGTGCTCAAGGCCCTGAATGAAGAAGAGGTGTGGCAAGCCATGTCAATAAAGCCATTTTGGATACAAAAATAACTAAATAAATAAAAGGCAAAGTGTAAAGAGTTTGTAATAGGGGAAAAAACGGGGAGATCATGTCCAGAATTTAATACAGTGGAAAAGAGCAACAGGATTTTCAAATAGACTTTCAAACCTTTCCATGCATAGCTGTATAAGTATTTAGTCAGCATCACTTAGCGCTATTTAGTTTCTCCTTTGGAGAAACATGAGGCATCCTGTTTGTCTCAAGAGTTACAATCCCAGAAACCCCAGGGGCAGTTCTGCCCTGTCCTATGGGGTTGCCAAGTCGGCATGGAGTCTGTGGCAGTGAGTTTGGGATTTTTTGATGCTGTGCTACGTGTGCTTATTTATTTAAACTAATATCTTGTGAGTCCTTTAATGTATGAGGAACCATACAATAAGGCTCTAAGTCAAATGGTGAATATTCCTACCAGAGGCAGAAGAAAAAAGAAAGAAGAAAAGAAATACTTCTTTCTTCATCACCTTCCAGACCCCACACAGGGCTCACACATGACCATGCTGAACATGAAATTTGGGGGTTTGGCTGTAACAGTGAAGGGCTTGGAAGGTTCAAATCTGGATCATACTATGTATTACACCATATCTGATTCTATGAGAGGGTACCCCCCAAAAACCAGAATTATGCCAGGCAGAGCAGAGCTTTCATAGTCTGCATTTTTTCACTACTAGGCAAACGTTGAGCGATTCATTCTGTTAGTGCACCCAGTGTCATTCCATTAGTGCACTCAGTGGCAGCGCCTGGAAAGGGTCTCTCTGGTCCTGTGAATTTTTTCATGAAAGCTGTTTTACTTGAACCTTGGTCTTTCGTGATGACTGATTTAAGAGAGCAGCTTGCGGCTGTGAAATTTTCTTTCCTGTTCAGGAAAAATGCTGCAGAAACTGTTGTGATGTTGAACACAGCTTATAAGGACAGCGCTAGGAGAAAAACTCAAGTGAACAGTGGTTTTGTTCCAAAAAAGGTGAAATGTGGATTGATGGCAAATCTCATTTGGGATGTCCATCAACTTCCCAAATGGATGAAAATGTCGTAGTACATTTGGAATTTATTCCACCAGGTCAGAATGTTAATCAAGCATTTTATTTAGAGATTCTGGAAAGATTGCATAACAGTGTATGACACAAAAGGCCTGATTTGGAGGCAGATGGGGGACTGGTTTTGCCACCAGCTGACGGAACCATCTCAGTGTACCAGTTTGGGGCAAAAAACAGCCTGCCTCTCTTGCCCCACACACCTGACCTCATTCCATGCAACTTCTTTTTGTTTCCCTGAATGAAGAGGGACATCAAAGGACAGCAAGTTGATGACATAGGAGAGGTGACGGAAAAAAACAAGGGAGGTGCTGTCAGACATGCAAACAGGAGTTTGAAAAATGCTTCCAAGAATGGGATTTGACCAATGTATTAAGTGTAATGGAGAGTACTTTCAAGATGTTAAGGTGGTTTTGCAAGAAAATGTAAATACATAGCTTTGGGGAAAAGAATTCTAGAGCGGGGCAATCTCCTCTGTCTGAGCCTCTGTGAAAAAGATATAACTTTATCAATCTCAAAAAAACTAGTGTGATCAAGTGAAATCACTCCTGACAAAAACATGTGAGATGCTTTCTACAGGGGGGATCAAACGCTCAACTGAGGGCAGAGATGTCCTCCTGGTCTTCTGGTGTCTCTAGAATTTAGCACTCCAGGGGAGGATTTTTTTTTTTGGGGGGGGGGAACATCACTGCCCTCTGGTGATGAGAGTAGGAGGCCCAGCCTTTGCTCCTGTGGAGCCGCTGCTGGAATTGAACCTCCATCCCAGTGGGCCGCAGTCCCGCGCACAACCACTATGCCACGGGGGCTCTGCCTGCAGTCTTATTTGCTGATTTCTGTCCTACCTGGCTTCCAAAAGGATTTGAGGTGGTATTCACGTCTTTGTATCTTCACACTCCTTTAATTCGATGAGATTTAATTCTCCAGTGGTAGGAGGTTAGACGTAGAAAACACACACTTCGCATACCTGGGGGCTTCAAACATTTCGTGGGGAAATCCCGTTACCTTTGCATCCCACGGGCCTCCCGTACGTGGCAATCAAAGGGTGGTGCCGCCGGAGCTCCAGCCCACACAGGGGACCAGGCCTACCCGTCGGTGCGTTAGCGACAGGCAGGTGGGGCTCCCAAGACCTGGAGCCATGCCCGAGGGGTGAACTGCACTAACGCACCCCCGTGTTGCACTCCTCAGGCTTTTCCGATCCCAAGCACAGGAAAGAAGCATGGGGACGGGAAGGCCGCCGCGAGAAAGTGGGGCGAGCGCCGGCGCGCACGGAGGGCACCGAAATGGGTGCGTTGAAACAAAGTGTGCACAAATTGCAAAACCGATCGGATCCCACACCTTCACCTGATGCACACTAAAAATGAAAACACAAAGGAAAAGGAGGGAAAAAAACAAATTAAAAAAAAAAAAGGCCTGGCCTGTTTGTCGCACTACGCAGCCCAACTGTGATCTCGACGTGGCCTCGCACAGCGAAAAGGAAGCCGAAGGAAAAGGAAACCTCCATACTCCAGACGGCAGGCGTTCGGGAGCCCGCGGGAGGAGCCAGCGCGGCCTCCGCAGCGCGGGGCAGGCCGGGAAGGGTAGTTTCCGCCCGGCCTCCAAGGGCGGCGCGAGGACCCGAGCGAGGCTCCCAGGCCCAGGGTGGGGCAGGAGCGCGCGTGCTCACGCGCCCGGCTCGCCGCGGCCGCGTTTCCGGTCGCAGGCGGACTCGGCCGGGGGGGGGCACGCAGGGAGGAGCGTCGAGGCCGGCGCGCGCAAGGCCTCCTGGGAGGCGGGGCGGGGCGAGCGGGTGCGCGCGCAGCGGGCCGGCAGTGGCAGTGGAGGCAGGCTCCTGAGCGATGGAGGAGGGCGGCCGGGAGAAGACGCCGCTGCCGCAGCAGCCCCCAGCGACGGCCCCTGGCGGCGCGGACGAGAAGCAGAGCGGCAAGGAGCGGCGAGATGCTGGGGACAAGGACAAAGAGCAGGAGCTGGTGAGACGCGGGGCCGGGAGGCCGCGAGGGAGGCCGCGGGCTGAGTCACGGCGGCTCCGCAGGCCTCGATTCGGAACGGCCCCTCTGCGCCCTGGCAGGGGAGGCCGGGGCGACCCCCGGGGCTCGCGGGGCGCAGGCTTCTCGGCCGCCACGCCGCGCCGTCAGCTCTGCCATCCCCCCTGTCACCACCGCCGGGCGAGGTGGGGCGGGGCGGGTCGTTGTCGCCCACGTCCCACAGGGCGGCCTGGAAACAGAGCGTGGCCCCCAAGCCAAGTTGCCCCCTCCTCCGGGGCCGCCCGTGCCCACCGTTTCTCCCGCGTCTCCTCGGGTCCTCCGAGGGCGGCGGGCTCTCGCCACCTGCCGCGGGGCGCGTGGGAGGAAGGTGTGTTGGGCGTTTCTGGCCTGATGAGCTGCTTCCCTTTCCCCCCCCAAAAACAAACAAACCCCAAACACCTTCCAGTCTGAGGAGGACAAACAGCTTCAGGAGGAACTGGAGATGCTCGTGGAGCGCCTCGGGGTGAGTCCGGATGGGGCGTGGATGGATGGCTTGGTTTGCCCACTGCGTGCGTTTGAGACCATGACCCTGTGAGAAGTCGGAGAAAAAGCAGGCTGTGCTTCAGGGGGATTGGCAGTGGGAGCGGGAGGAGTTGCAAGTAATCTTGGAACATTATCTCCCTTACCTCTTGTAGAAGAAGTGGTTCTTGGACCCCCTGATTGCCCTCCTCTGCTTTTTGGGGGGAGGGCAGGCAGTATGTGGGGCGTTGGGGAATCCCTGAGAGTTGTTCATTTAAGGAGTCGGTATAGGACCGAAAGAACTGGTGGCCTGCACAGGGAGTTCAGCCTGGACCCGCCGGCCACAAGGTTGGGAGTTCAAACCCTCCAGCCACTTCCCCGAGGAATCTGAGGTTGTCTGCTGTGACCAAAATGTTCAGTTTTGCAAGCCCTGAGGAGCGCTTGGACTCTGCCCTGTAGGGTCACTAGGCATTGAGGTTGGCACAACAGCAGTGGGTTTGGGTATTCTGTTGTGCATCCTTTTTGCCTGAACTCTACCATGCCTTGGTTAGGAGAAAGACACGTCCCTGTACCGGCCAGCCCTGGAGGAACTGCGGAGGCAGATACGTTCTTCTACCACCTCTATGACTTCAGTGCCCAAACCTCTCAAATTTCTCCGCCCACATTATGCCAAGCTGAAGGAAATCTATGAGAACATGGACCCTGGAGAGAATAAGGTAAAAATGGTTTAAGCCGCTGAGGGAGGCTGACTTTAGGAATTTCGTCATCAAGGCTCTGTGGCCAGTGATGTTTCTTTGGGGGCCTGAGAGACCTGAGTGGGATGGACAGTTGAGCATGGTCAAGACCAGGAGTCCTCAAACTACAGCCCACTAGCCACATGTGGCCCACCTAGGACATTTGACACCTCTGCTGCCCTGCTTAACAGCCAACTCATCCCAGGTCCGCAGTGAATTTGTTTAGTTTTTGTTTTTTGGTTTTTTTTTAAGTAGAGTCCAGCCCTCCAACTGTCTGAGGGACAGTGGACTGGCCCCCTGTTTAAAAAGTTTGAGGACCCCTTAAGACCCTTGGCAACAGAAAGAGGAGGTTTGACTTCTCAGTTGTTATTCATGTCGAACCTTGGGATTCCATGCACATAATCTGATTTTAACTCATGTTTAAACCTGGTCTTTTACTGTTGTTTTTTAGGGTTGTTGTTGTTGTTTAACTTTCTCTAATACCTCCTATGCATCTACTTGTTCTATTTAAAAATAGACATTCTTGATTCAACTACCAATTGGTTTGACCCCAATCCAGGAAACCTGGAGTTCTTCCCTGAACTGTTGCAGTAGGCTCTTCACTGGCTTATGCTTTACAGCAGTTTGAGAGATCTTTCTAGGTTGTACGGCTCTTCTTAAAGTCTTCCATCTGTCCACTTTTTCAAAACCATTTTTTTGGGGAGCTGATACAGCTATCATACCATCAGGCAGCTGGTGTTCAAAGCCTTTTAATCGATTGCTAATGTCACTGGAACAAGACTCAAGAGAACTTGCCCATCTTTCTTCATTCGGTTCCCTAGTTACCACCCTCTTACACCATCTTGACTTAAAAGAGATAGCAATACCAGCCTTAGCTTATGGTGAAACTTAGATGAGGGTTAAGTTTCTAGTACAGTGACTGGTATGTGGTTCATGCTTAATTTGGCGGGGAGGGCAGCAAGAGAGATCTTGCTTCTGCATGTCCCACTCCCCTCACCTGGCGCTGATAGATTTGACTTGTAAGCGTCGGTCTCTTCCCAGCGTTTTGCAGCTGACATCATCTCTGTCTTGGCCATGACCATGAGTGGGGAGCGCGAGTGTCTCAAGTACCGGCTGGTGGGCTCCCAGGAGGAGCTGGCTTCATGGGGACATGAGTATGTTAGGTAAGACCTATTCTTGGGGACCGGCGGGAGCGGGGTCAGTCCGAGGTGCAGTTTTGAATTCCTTGCCCCGGAGGAGTGCTTCTCTTGAACTCTGCTCCTCGGACACCGGGCCGGCTATTCACAGGCATCTGGCAGGAGAAGTGGCGAAGGCGTGGCAGGAGCTGGATGAGGCTGAAAAGGCACAGCGGGAGCCACTGTTGACCCTGGTGAAGGAGATTGTCCCCTACAACATGGCCCACAACGCAGAGCACGAGGCCTGTGATTTGCTCATGGAAATTGAGCAGGTGGACATGCTGGAGAAGGACATTGATGAGAACGCCTACGCCAAAGTCTGCCTCTATCTCACCAGGTGAGTTGGCCCAGTCAGGGTAGGCGGGTAGCTGGCCTGCCCTCCCCAGCGCTCCTCATTCCGTGCCATTGGTCTCTTGGTTCTGTGCTTCAAGGGCAGCACCAGGCTGCCATTGATTGGTTGATGTCAATTGGTTGATGTCCACGAGCTTCCTATGAGCAGAAACCTTGTGTCTCTTATCGTCCAACGTTTGGAGTAAGTCCTGGCATAAAGTAAGCATTTGGAGGGCTGAGACCCAGTGGTGTAGTGTTTGTGCGGGACTGCGGCCCACTGGGATGGAGGTTCAATTCCAGCTCCCAGGAGCAAAGGCTGGGCCTCCTACTCCTACCACCAGAGGGCAGTGATGCCTTAAAAAAAAAATTTTTTTTAAAGTAAGCATTTGGTGTGCGAGTACTTTTGGTCAGGGAATTTACTAACTCTTGGGTTCTCCTTACCTTTGTAGTTGTGTGAATTATGTGCCCGAACCTGAGAACTCGGCCCTCCTGCGGTGTGCCTTGGGTGTGTTCCGAAAGTTCAGCCGTTTCCCTGAGGCCCTGAGGTTAGCGTTGATGCTCAACGACATGGAGCTGGTAGAAGACATCTTTACCTCCTGCAAGGACGTGTACGTCGGGAAGGGGTTGGCAGAGGAAGAGGCAAGCTTGTGGGCGGGGCCTTTATCTTGGAGGACGTGTCAGAGGCTGAGCGGCTGCGCTGGCTCTCTCCCTCAGGGTCGTGCAGAAGCAGATGGCGTTCATGCTCGGCCGCCACGGGGTGTTCCTGGAGCTGAGTGAAGACGTAGAGGAGTACGAGGACCTGACTGAGATCATGTCGAACGTGCAACTCAACAGCAACTTTTTGGCCTTGGCTCGGGAGGTGAGGCGAGGCCCTGCCCTTGCCGTCCAGGCGTTGGGGCCGGCGTCCCCTCTCTCTGGCTAGCCCTGTGACAGCTTTGCCAGGGTTAGAATTGCCCTTCCGTGGGAGAGCCAAGGGAAGTGTGGGGAAGAGTGGGGTGCAGTGGTCGTGACCCTCTGGCCTTTCTTCAGCTGGACATCATGGAGCCCAAGGTGCCCGACGACATCTACAAAACCCACCTGGAGAACAACCGTGAGTAGCCGTGTCCACGTGGGCACAGGACGCGGGTTGTTCGTCACGCCCTTGGGTCGGCAGTGATAGGGGCCCTGGCTCAACTCACCAGCAGCTCCGTGGCGGAAAGGTGGGGCTTTCTTCTCCCGGAAAGGTTTGCAGCCTCCGAATCCCACCGGGCCAGTTCTGCTCTGTCGTCGGGAGCTGCTGTGAGTGGGAATCGAGCTGACGATAGCAAGTTTGGTCTCTTGGGGATGGAGGCTTGGCATTCCCAGCCCCTATTGGGCACTGACGGCCAGAGACATGGCTGCCATGCTCTCGTTCTTGTCTTCCTCCGCAGGGTTTGGGGGCAGTGGCTCTCAGGTGGACTCTGCCCGTATGAACCTGGCCTCTTCATTTGTGAACGGCTTTGTGAATGCAGCCTTTGGCCAGGACAAGCTGCTGACTGATGACGGCAACAAGTGGCTGTACAAGAACAAGGACCATGGTATGATCCCTGACCCTCCTCCCTCGGTTGCCTGGACCATCTTTATTGCTCCCGCAGGTCCCTCCACTCCTCGGAGTGCCCTCTGTAACAGGGCTGCGTTATAAAGCAGGGCTATTCTGAGACGGAGATGTCTCCTCTGTATAGGCATGTTGAGTGCAGCTGCATCTCTTGGCATGATTTTGCTCTGGGATGTGGATGGGGGCCTCACCCAGATTGACAAGTACCTGTACTCCTCTGAGGACTACATTAAGGTAGGTCTGGGCACAGCTCTCCTGAAACATTCCTCTCCCATGTTTGTGGAGCTCAGCAGGGCATTCCTTCCCTGATTAGTTCTGCCCAGTTTGTATATCAAGTCCAAAACTGCCACGAGGCCCATGTGGCAGGTGAGCGGGCTGACTGGACTGTGCTCTGTGCAGTCTGGAGCCCTCCTGGCCTGTGGCATTGTGAACTCGGGCGTCCGCAACGAGTGTGACCCTGCTCTGGCGCTGCTTTCTGACTATGTTCTGCACAACAGCAACACCATGAGACTTGGCTCCATCTTTGGGTAAGAGTCCCCGCTTCTCTCTGCGGGAGCAGGACCAGCCTTTCCTGTTGTCAGGGCCCACCCCTCCTATAGTTGGTGGGTGGTGGACGTTGAAACAGAATGAATGACCAAAGGGAAAAAAAGGGGAAAAAAAAAAAGAATGACCAGACCTCTTTCTGTTCCCTTCCTGCCCTGTCCTCCTGTGTGTGTGTGTCGCACGGTGTCTCCCTGGCTTTCGCAGGCTCGGCTTGGCCTATGCAGGCTCAAACCGGGAAGATGTCCTAACACTGCTGCTGCCTGTGATGGGAGATTCCAAGTCCAATATGGAGGTGGGTCATGGTCGTGGAACATTCGAGTAAATGAGAAGGTGCTGTGAGTCCTACTTCTGCCTGGGATAAATCGTGAACTGTGTGGTGAGAGGGGGCTTCCCTTGGTGAAATCCCTGCGAACTGGGATCTGAGCCTCGGGGGATGTCGAAGCTAAAGAGTTAGCTAGCAGTCAGCCTTTGGGATTCTCCTAACATACTCCGCCACCCCCACCCCCCAGCCCCCAATGAGAATGTGTACAGCCAGCGCTCACTCTCTTCGGTTGGGTAGTTCTCAGTATTTTAATCATTGGCCAATGTTTCATTTTCTACTTTTGGTGGCATCTTTTTAATGTTAGGCCTCGGAGTCAGAAAATTCTCAAGTTCAAATCCTGGTGCATCAGCTTCTGAGCTGTGTGATCATGGCCAAGTAATTAAATTTCTTTCTTCCTTTCTTTTTTTTAAATTTTAGGCATCACTGCCCTCAGGTGGTGGGAGTAGGAGGCCCAGCCTTTGCTCCTGGGAGCTGGAATTGAACCTCCAACCCAGTGGGACGCAGTACCGCGCACAACCACTACGCCACCGGGGCTCAGCCCGTAACTCAATTTCTATAGGCTTTTTCTCATCAATGAAAGAAAGGTGCAGAAGGTGTTTTGTGAGATTGTTATGCACATTAAATGCTAGTAGTGTGCAAAACGGTTTGCAAACATCGACACATTGTAGTACCCAAAAAAACCTGTGCTGCTGTGTCGGTTTTGACTCAACCTTACCTACAGTTGGCAAGGAGGTACAGCTTTAGAGGAGTGGACAGCCTCCTCTTTCTCCCACAGAGCTGGTGGGTTTGAACCACCAGCCTTGCAGTTAGCAGTCACTTAGTTGACAGCATCACCCAAGCCCCCAAATGACTAAGACCTTGGATAAGTGGTTGCTGCTATTATTTTCAAAGGGGTGGTTGCCTCGTGTCGCCGGTGTGGCTGCCTTGCCGAGCACTGTAGGAGCCTGCTGTCTTCAGGCCAGACTGCTAAGTAATCTGAACAATGGGTGTCTCTCCAGGTCGCGGGGGTAACCGCCTTGGCCTGTGGGATGATAGCCGTGGGGTCCTGCAATGGGGACGTCACCTCCACCATCCTGCAGACCATTATGGAGAAATCAGAGACGGAGCTCAAGGACACCTACGCGCGCTGGCTTCCCCTTGGCCTGGGTCTCAACCACCTGGGTGAGGGCCCCTCTGGCTGGCTAGGGGGTGGGTTGGGAGCCAAGCCTGGGTCCTAGAATGCCTTGCTTCTCTCCTGCAGGGAAGGGTGAGGCCATCGAGGCCATCTTGGCTGCGTTGGAGGTCGTGTCGGAGCCCTTCCGCAGCTTTGCCAACACGCTGGTGGACGTGTGTGCCTACGCAGGTCTGTTGGCATCGCCACCTCCCTCCCTCGCTCGTGCCTCCTTTGTGGCTCTAGCTCCTCCTGGGTGGCTGCTGTTCTGTTCCTCTTCCGGTTCTTTAGGCGTCTCTTATTCCCAGAGGGGCAGTTTTCCTTGATGCCTTCTGGGCCCCATCTTGCCTCCCCCTTCCCAACCCTGCTGCAGGCTCTGGGAATGTCTTGAAGGTACAACAGCTGCTCCACATCTGCAGCGAGCACTTTGACTCCAAGGAGAAGGAGGAAGATAAAGACAAGAAGGAGAAAAAGGACAAGGACAAGAAGGAAGCCCCTGCTGACATGGGAGCCCATCAGGTGGTGCAGCCGGGGGTGTCTGTAAGGGCTCTCGGGCTGGGTTGGGTGGCTTGGTATTTAAAGTCTCTTGGGGTCTCCCTGGGCATGAAGACAGCGAGAGACAGAGCCACTGGAAGGGAGGAGAGATGGAGCCTGGCGGCAGGGTGGGGGCAGCTCTTCAGTCCTTCACTCACTGGGCTCCGCCACTGCCCCTTCCATTGCAGGGAGTCGCTGTGCTGGGCATTGCCCTCATTGCCATGGGGGAGGAGATCGGCGCCGAGATGGCTCTGCGAACCTTTGGCCACTTGGTGAGTGTCTGTGGTGGTCATGGCAGAGCTCCTTTGGGTGCAGTCTGAGGGAGGGGCTGTGGTCCACGGTCATGGAGCCTCTGTCCGTCCACCAGGCTGTCCCTGTGGCTTAGCTCCTTGCTTGTGGGTGCTTCCTCTGATGGCCTCCGTGTTGTCTTCTTCCACCAGCTGAGGTACGGGGAGCCCACGCTCCGGCGGGCTGTGCCGTTGGCACTGGCCCTGATCTCTGTTTCCAACCCACGGCTCAATATCCTGGATACTCTGAGCAAATTCTCTCATGATGCCGACCCAGAAGTGTCCTATAACTCCATCTTCGCCATGGGCATGGTGGGCAGTGGTGAGTATCAGGCAGGAGAAAGGTGACCTTCACAGACAGTAGCCAAGTTGAGGCCCTGTTGTCAAGACTCTGTTTAACTTTTTTTCAGGTACAAATAATGCCCGCCTGGCTGCCATGTTGCGCCAGTTAGCCCAGTATCATGCCAAGGACCCCAACAACCTCTTCATGGTGCGCTTGGCACAGGTAAAGCTAGACCACTCTCCCTGAGAGCATGCCAGGAGCAGTGTCTGTGGGGAGGCAAAACCTGCTGTGACACCAGGAACAGGGGGACCTGGAGTGTAGACATAGGGGCGGGGGGAGGCGTTGTGAGTTGTCTGGGTGGCCGTGCTAGATGACATCTCCTCATGTGCGACTCACCACTTCCACTTACTTCCCTTGCTTTTTCCCAGGGCCTGACACACTTAGGGAAGGGCACACTCACCCTCTGCCCCTACCACAGTGACCGGCAGCTCATGAGTCAGGTGGCTGTGGCCGGACTGCTTACTGTGCTCGTCTCCTTCCTGGATGTCCGCAATAGTGAGTTCCTACCCCCTGCACACCCACACACACCCCCAAATCACTGGAGTAGGAAGCCCAGCCTTGCTCCTGGATTTGAGCTGCCAATCCTGTGGGCCGCAGTCCCACTCACAATCACTGCGCCACCAAGGCTGAGCTCCTGCCCGTTAGCTTTGTGCTGCCCAGCGACTTCAGCTCCCACTCTTTGGATCCGGCCTGAGGAGAGTGGGGAAGCCTGCCCTGGCTCTAACCCTGTGCTGCCTCCCACAGTCATTCTAGGCAAGTCGCACTACGTACTATACGGGCTGGTGGCTGCCATGCAGCCCCGGATGTTGGTCACCTTCGATGAGGAGCTCCGACCGCTGCCAGTGTCTGTCCGTGTGGGCCAGGTGAGGCCTGGAGGAGGGGTGGAGGGGCTCCCAAGCTGAGGAACTTGTGGCTGTACCTATTTGTCTGAAAGTGCCGGGGGCACTGAGGTTGCTGCGGCTCCCTCTGGAGCCCCTTCACGCTGCCTTTCCCCCTGCTAGGCCGTGGATGTGGTGGGCCAGGCCGGCAAGCCGAAGACCATCACAGGGTTCCAGACACACACGACACCAGTGTTGCTGGCTCACGGGGAGCGGGCGGAATTGGCTACTGAGGAGTTTCTTCCGGTCACCCCCATTTTGGAAGGTTTCGTTATCCTACGGAAGAACCCCAACTATGACCTCTAAGTGGGTGACCATCAGGCCTGGAACTGCAACTGATGTGTCCGTGGCCATACTACCGGCTACCAGGGGGACACTGTGCCAGACCTCTGAAGGGGGCCTGATACCACCTCTTCTTTTGTTACCACGTGAGATAACTTTGTTGAATAAAGACCTTTATGTCCAAGGTCTTTCCGCCTCTTTTCTGGGCTATCATGATTGGAGGCTGGGCTAGGGAGGGCAGACAGGAGCACATGTGAGCGTGCGTTGTTTGAAGGAGCTGTAAGCCTAAAGCTTGTTGTTTTTGCTTTTGTTTTGTTTTGGGCACCACTGCCCTCTGGTGGTGGGAGGAGGCCCAGCCTTTGCTCTGTGGAGCTGGAATCGAACCTCCATCCCAGTGGGCTGCAGTCCCGCACACAACCACTACGCCACCGGGGCTCAGCCCAGGATTATTATTATTTCTTTTTAATTAAATTTTTTTTGGGGGGGGCATCACTGCTCTCCGGCGGTGGGAGTAGGAAGGCCAGCCCCACTGCTGGAATTGAACCTCTGTCCCAGTGGGCCACAGTCCCGCGCACAACCACTACGCCACCGGGGCTCAGCCCTTGTGTGGAAGGATTTAAAGCAGTCGTTTCTCCAGAACCCCCGGAATCTGTTACCTGCAGTGGGTCTTCTGGGAAATGCACACCCACGGAACTTTACATGGAGGATCCCATCACGTGGAACTCTGCAGAGGCCTTGTGACTCCCACACCTCTGCTTTCTCCACACCCAATCTTCACCCACCCACCCAGGGAGCGCATCATCCCTGACCTTAAACTAAAGATCTCTGCTACTCTTTTCTGACTCAAGTTCTCTGCTGCAAATGAACATCTTTACCTCCTGTGACCCTCTGTCCTCTGCTATTTGAGAAATTTGATCCTAGTAACATCTTCTGGGCCTTCCTTGCAGAAACTGGGTGCAAGAAAGGTTGACCCTGACCTCTGTAAAGTAGTGGAAAAAGAGGAGTGGCCACCTTGCCTGCTTGTAGGCCTCTTTCCTAGAATGTAATCCTTTGATCTGTAGCACTCCTTCCTGACAGGGCTGCCCTGAATATAGCCACACTGGACCCCTGTGGGTGCACTGGAGACCATGTGGGCCTGACAGATAATCGTAGCATTATCTAACACTGGGGCTCACCCCGGAACTGGCTGGCACTCGGTAGCTCTTCTGTAAGTGTCGGGAGAATAGCCATTCTGTATGCCAACATCCACCCCCACACACCGTATGTGACCATTTGATGGGTGCGACTTCACAACAACTTAACTTGGCTGAGAAATGAGAAATTGGAAGGTCAGTAACTTGCTCAGGGTAAGTTAAGTGGTGGAACCCATGGTGGAACGTAAGCTGTCCATCCAACTAATAAAGCCCAAGCGCTTATTTTGTTGTTTTGTTTTTTGGGGGGCATCACTGCTCTCCGGTGGTGGGAGTAGGAGGCCCAGCCCCACTGCTGGAATTGAACCTCCGTCACAGTGGGCCGCAGTCCCACGCACAACCACTACGCCACCGGGGCTCAGCCTGAGAAGCTGCAACTTTGGGTTGAATATCCCCACTGCCTTTCTCTGACTTGGGGGCCCCGGATAAAAGCTGACCCTGGGAGTCAGCAGATGGGTCGAGCTCCCCCTTCACATGAGCTGTTGTAACCTTGTGCCAGTAAAAGCCTTAGACACCTCGGTTACTGGCTATAAAGGGGACAGCAGGTGGTGAGGCCATGAGAAACCAGAGGTGATTTTTACAGATTGTACACCAATTGCCTTGAGCCTTATTTTAGTTATAATGCAAAGGTAGAAAAAGCATCCTACTCTTTCAAAGTGTACATGAGAGGGAAGGGGGCAAGACAGTGACTTGGAAACAATTGTGATGATCAATACTATTTTGGGGAGTGGACAGGATGCCCCAGAACCATTGAAATAGGGTCTAACTGCTTAGGTGAGTCAAAGGTAACCTTGGAAGAAGCTGAGACAGAGAAAAACGAGACCGCCCAGAGGAGAAAAAGGGATATGGGGCTGTGAGGGTGCCTTTCTATGTCAACTTGATGGAACCTGTGTAGAGGTAGGGGCGGAGTCCAACCTCCCAAGTCACAGCCTGATGATGCCAAAACCTCTCGTTCCTCTTCGCCTACCTGCTTGCTTAGATTCTACATCTAGCTCTGGGGTGGGCAGCCTGGAAGCTGTGGCCCCTGTCATGTTCCTGTGGCCTGTGGGTCCATGCAACTTTGCCCTCACTGTCCTGTGATCTCCCAGCTTCCTGCTTCATCCACCCACAGCTGCATGAGTCTGAAGAGGGCCCCAGCTAAGATTTCACTTTGTGGACTTGAGTTGGACTGGGTTGATGTAAAATTCTTGATAGAAAATGTTTTCTTTTATATCACAAATACCACTCGTTTTGTTTCTCTAGAAAGCAGCTTAACAAATGGTATATCCAAGAAGTAGTGACCACATGGAGGAAACATTTGTTTTCAGAAACCTCCCAAAGTCTAGTTTGGCTGAGTGTCTACATGAGCACAGGAAAGTGTGGTAGGAGATGTAGCCGGAAACAAGCTCCCAAGTTTAGACATACACTGGTAGGCCAAGACATTGGCAACACCTAAATGGAGACCACGCTGTGATAACGGGAGAGTGACATAGCAATGTAGGTGAGAAAGGCCAGGAGACTAGGCAAGGGAAATGATGCCCTGAATTCGGCCCATTGAAATGGGGAGGTAGGTAAAGATAAAGTTTTGTTTTCTCCCAAAAAGATGCCGCTAGATCTCCATGTTTGATTAGCTATAATGTGCCAAATGGGAAGGAATGTAAACTGTGGACGTTTAATTTTGGCACTGCTTATGAGAAAGACATCTGTGGGTGTCCGGGGTTGACGTTCGGGACTCCATAGACCACACAGGGAGAGATGAGGAAGTCCTATCTGGACATAGACCATTTGAGAGGCCAGGGGGGTGATCAAGTCAAGAGGCCCCGCGGGAAACGAGCTTGTCACGCACCAGAAGGGAGTCCCAGGGTGATTTCTGAGTGAGGGATGGGCTGGGCAGTCATTCTCAGAAACCAAACCCCATCCGAGGCTTTGCAAGAGGCACCGTGGCCCTGCAGGGCAGAGGACTGGCCCTGTGGGTGTCTGAGGTTGGGGATCATTCTCCTGTGGCACAGCTGGTAGACTTGAACTGTTCATCTTCCGCTTAGCCCCACAAGTAACCCACTCTGCCCCCCAGGGCTCCCTCACCTGAAGAAGGCCGTAGCTAATTCACAAAAGAGAAGAAGGCAAAGAACAGAGGCCCATGTGACAACAGACTCAGAACTCAAGTGACAAGTGTCACGAAGAACACAGATACACATTTGCACTCTTCACTCGTTCCGTGGCCCCTCCTCCATGTGACTCGTCTGCTCTTGGGAGCTTAAAAGAGATGATTATTGAGCCTATTTGTCCCTTAATTCACCCGTCCTCCGGCCGTGTCTGTCTGTGCCTGTCTGTGTGTGAGTGTGTTAGAGGAAAGTTTTCCAAGCACCTTGGTATTCTACTCGATCATTCATCCATGTACATTTTGCGGTGTCATTGATTATGATCCCCAGAATAAGAGCATTCTTCCTGCTTCCACCTTGTGTTTATCATTTCTTTTTAAAATCGTTTTAGGGCTGAGCTCCGGTGCCGTAAGTGGTTGAGTGCAGAACTGCGGCCCGCAGGCTTGGCGGTTCAAATCCAGCGGCGGCTGGGTAGCTCCACGACCACCAGAGGCAGTGATGCCTACAAAACAAAACAAATGAAAAAAATTTTTTTAATTAAATCATTTTATTGGGGGCTCCTACAGCTCTTATAACATTCCATACATCAGTTGTATCAAGCGTTTTTGTACACATGTTGTAATCATTTTCAAGACATTTTCTACTTGAGCCCTTGGTATCAGTTCCTTGTCCCCCTCCCTCCCCCACCCTCATGAGTCCTTGATCAATTATATATTATTATTATTATTATTATTTCCTGTCTGACACTGCCTATTCTCTCCCTTCACCCCCACATTTGTTATTCATCTCCTTCAGTGGGGTGGCTATATTTCCAACCTTTGTGATGAATCCCCCTTTCTTCCCTATCCCTCCCCCAACCATTCCCCCCTCCCCTCATTTCATTTCTAGTCTCCATTTTTCTCATTGTTATTTAAAATAATGAATAGTAACTTAGGTGGGGGGTTACATTTCAGATCACCTTAACATGCAGTGCCCCAAACCACTAGTCAGATCCCTTCCTCTCTCTTTAGGATCCCTTCTTCCTCTTGAGTTCCACCCCTGGGCACATGCCCCTTTGTTGTGCGATGGGGTGCATCTCTCTCTAGTCTTATTGATCACCTTATAGGGCTATCCTTTGGTTGCACGTCGAACTTTGGTGATGAGTTCAGTTCTGTCCAGGTTTAAGGGTCACCGTTTTGCTGGAGGGCTGGGCAGGGGGAAACGAAGGGAGATGTCCACCGGTTTCCATCAGCTCAACAAACCTGGTCTCTATTTTATTTTACTGTTGGTCTTTATTTATTTGCTGGTTTGTATTGATTTGGGTCCAGATTTTCCTCCTGTTCCACCCAGAACCTCCTGCTGCCATTCCTTTCCTAGGGGTTGCCCAGTAGTCTAGCTGGGGTCTCAGGGTCTTGTGGCCAAGGTTCACACGCTCCCTGCAGCCTTTGGACTCATCATGACCCAGTATCTTTGACTTTCTCTCTTCTTTGTTGTGAGTGGGTAAGAGTTGCACCTTAGATGGCTGCTCACAATCTTTTAAAAAAAATTATTATTTTCGGGCTGAACCCCGGTGGCGTAGTGGTTGTGCGCGGGACTGTGGCCCACGAGGTCGGAGGTTCAAATCCAGCAGCAAGGCTGGGCCTCCTACTCCCACCACCAGAGGGCAGTGATGCCCCCAAAACAAAAAAAAATATTATTTTCAGTTGGGTGAAAGGCTTACAGATCATAGTTTCAGGTTTTTTTCTGTTCTTTTTTTTATTAAAAATCATTTAGGCTGAGCCCCGGTGACATAGTGGTTGTGCGCGCAGGACTGCGGCCCACTGGGATGGAGGTTCGATTCCAGCTCCATGGAGCAAAGACTGGGTCTCCTACTCCCACCACCTGAGGGCAGTGATGCCCAAAAACAAAAACAAAAATCATTTTATTGGGGGCTTGTACATCGTCTCTCACAATACATAAATACATATACTAATGCCAAGCACCTTCACATGTCTGCTGCTGTCATCATTCTACAAACATCCGCTTTCTATTTTTTTTCTACTTCACATCACTGCCCTGGTGGGAGTAGGAGGCCCAGTTTTGATTCTATAGAGCTGCTGCTGGATTTGAACTGTCAACCCTGTGGGCCGCAGTCCCGAACACAACCACTGCGCTACCAGGACTCAGCTCAAACATATGCTTTCATATCTTCAGTTTTGTATTCTACATTTCATTCGTATTTCACTGTCCCTTATTCAGTGCAGTTCCTTCAATGCACCACCGCCCTGCCTACCTCTGTCCCCTGTCTCTGGCCTCCACGCCCCCTTCTCTCCTAACCTTTAGGAACTTTGTCCTTGGGTGAAGGCTTCCCCTGGAGCTCCAATGGTTGATTATCTCCAGCACTGTATGTCCCTTTATACTACTGTTCTCCTTCTGAATACAAAACTCACTGCATCTTGTGACTCCACAGGGCAGAGTAGATGTACTTTGTGGGTGGGTTTCTGAGGCTGGGAATCTTTTCAAGAGCAAAGTCTCATGTCCTGTGTCCTGTCCCCACCCCATGAAGAGCAGCTGGTGGATTTGTATTCCTGGCTTTGTGGCTAGCAGCTCGTTCTTCAACCCACTATGTCAACAGGGGATCCTGATCCCCCTGTCTATTATGTGGCTGAAAATTGAGCCATGGGCCTGAGCTCATTTCCAGACCCTACGGGTCTGGTTTGGAGCTTTGTTCTACCCTTTTTTCTCCTAATTTATCCAGGATTTTGTAACATGGACATCTTCAGAGTGCTTGGCAATGGTAGGCAGGTACCAGCTAGTCTTCTGGTCTCAGGGTTATGGAGACTGATGGTCACATGGTCTGTTAATTCGTTGGACTAACTGCTTTCCATGACTTTGACGTTCATCACGCTTCTTCCCTCCCAGTGGGTAGAGACCAAGAGTTGTACTGTAGGCCCTAGTGGCTATCCACCCAAGTAGGATATTGGATGCTGTCTTTGTGAATGATGCTGTGCCAGTTGACCTTGGTGTCCTCTGAGACAAGAGTTGATGGAAGTGATGATGGAGGCTGGGTTAAGTCCTCTCTGTGCGGTATCCTGCGCTCTGAGACGGGAGCTTTAGCTTCTGGCTGTCGATTCCGGACTTGACTCTTTGAGAGTCTGTTTCTCATTTAGAATGTGAATATGGACACAACCTATTTAGGAGGAGAATGTGAGAATGAAGTAAGGTCCCACAGGTCGGCTATACCACACGTGGTGCGCTATCTGGGAAGAAAGGCTTGGGACCTTTGGAAAGTTCACAGCCTGGAGGCGTGCCGGGAGCACGGACCCTCTCCCATAGGTGGGCTCACTGAGAGTTGCAACTGACTATTCCCACAATGGGCTGGTTTGTCTTCGTGGGGACGCTTTGCTGTTATATGGAGTCTTCACTGTAAGCACTGTCACAGGAGCTGGGGTGCTGATCTGTGCTGTCGACTGAGCAGAGGGATCGGCCTGTGTGCAGCATAACAAACTGCAGATAACATTGTGAAGAAGGCAGCTTCCTCTGGGGTGGGGCAGAATTTATTCACGAAAAATTCTCTTGCCTACAGCAAAAATATTTAAAAAAAAGACAAACTTGTCTTGGGTCCTTGAAAGGATTGGAAACCGGGTGTCTGTGTCAAGTCTGAGCTTTTATTTATTTAATTTATTTTTTTGGGGGGGGGACATCCCTGCCTCTGGTGTTCGTGGGCGCTACCCAGTGCTGCTCCTGAGAGCCGCCGCTGGATCTGAACCACCAAGCCCGTGGGCTGCATTCCCGCACGCAACCACTTACGCCACCGGGGCTCAGTCCAAGTCTGAGCTTTTAATCAGTAAACTTTCACTCAGTCGTAACATCCACATGATTGGATTTTGGATATTGAAAAGAAAACAAAATCAATAATAATCCATAATATAGCAAGGGCTTATGAGGGAGGGAAAAAAAATGAGGAGCTGATCTCAGGGATCAAGTAGAAAAAAATGCTTTGAAAATGATGATGGCAACCTATGTACAAATGTGTTTGGCACAATGGATGAATGTATGGATGATGATGAGAGGTGTAAGAGGCCCCAATAAAAGTATTTGATATATGTGTGTGTGTGTATATATAATGTGTGTATATATATATTATATATATTTGGCATCGCTACCCTTTGGTGGGAGTAGGAGGTCCAGCCTTGCTCCTGGAGAGCTGCTGCTGGATTTGAACCACCAACCCAGTGGGCTGCAGTCCTGCACTCAACCACTACACCACCGGGGCTCAGCCCATTTAATATATATTTTTGAAAAAGCAACATTTTCACAACCGGACCAATGAACGATATCAAGAAGAATGGGGAAAAGAAGTTGTCAAGGATTTCACTTTACTCCATAATCAAGGCTCCATAATCAAGGCTGATGGGAGCCACACCAAAAACCAAGCTCACTGCTGTGGAGCTGATGTCAACTCACAGCGGCCCTCTAGGACAGGACAGAACTGCCCCTGTGGGCTTCAGAGACTAACATGGCTCAGGAGGGGAAAGCCTCGCTTTCTTCTAAGGAGTGGGTGCTGGTTTCAAACCGCTGCCAACCCATAGTGCTGACTACACTACACGACCAGGCCCCGTGGAAGCAGTACTCGAGCAAACAAAGGGACTATTCCATGGCGCTCCAATCAGCTACAAAAGAAAAAAAATAAACATAAAAAACAAAAACAGGGCTGAGCCCCGGTGGCCTAGTGGTTGAGTGCAGGACTGCAGTCCACTGGCTTGACTGTTCAAATCCAGCAGCAGCTCTCCAGAAGCAAGGCTGGGCCTCCCACTCCCACCAGAGAGCAATGATACCCCCCCCCCAAAACAAACAAAAACCCCAAGGTGCCGATGGGATCAGGTATCAGACATGAAAGACCCAGACAAAAAATCATAACATTGTGAATAAGGGGAGACCCAAAGCCCATCTGTAGACAATTGAACGAACATTCCTTTACAGAAGGGTCACAAGGAAAAGACCAGCCAGTCAGGGTGCAGAATAGCACCAATGAAACATACAAAGTTCCTCTAGTTCTTTAATGCTCCCCCCATCCATACTATCAGGATCTCAATTCTACCTTACAAATATATCTAGATCAGAGCATATACACCGATATAGATAAGAACTCGAAACACAGGGAATCCAGGACAGGTAGGACCCCTCAGGACCAATGAGTATAGAGCTACCAGGAGGGCGAGGAAAAGATGGAGGGAAAAAGGGTGAATTGATCATAATATAACCCCTTCCTAGGGGATGGACAACAGAAAAGTGGATGAAGAGAGACAGTGATCAGTGTAAGATATGGGGGGATTAAATTATCAAGGGTTCATGAGGGAGGGAGGGTGGGGAGGGGGCAAATGAGCTGATATCCAGGGCTCAAGTAGAAAGAAAATGCTTTGAAAATGATGATGGCTGGGCTGAGCCCCGGTGGCGTAGTGGTTGTGCGTGGGACTGCGGCCCACTGGGACGGAGGTTCGATTCCAGCTCCATAGAGCAAAGGCTGGGCCTCCTCCTCCCACCACCTGAAGGCAGTGATGCCCAAAAAACAAAAAAAAACAAAAAAAAAAAGAAAATGATGATGGCGGGTTGAGCCCCAGTGGCGCAAGTGGTTGAGTGCAGGACTGCAGCCCGCAGGCTTAGTGGTTCAAATCTAGTGGCGGCTCTCAGGAGCGGCACTTGGTAGCGCCCACGACCACCAGAGGCAGTGATGCCCACACACACACACAAAAAAAAAGAAGAGAAAAGAAAATGATGATGGCAACTTATATACAAAGGTATTTGACACAATGAATGTATGCATGGATTATAATGAGTTGTAAGAGCCCCAAATAAAATGATTTCAAACCAACCAACCATATTGTTGAGAATGAGGGGTGTGGGAGCAGAGACTCATCATCTGTAGACAATGGGGACATAACTCCTTTCCCTCCCTCCCCACCTAGTGGGGCCACAGGGAAAGGAGGAGTCAATCAGGGCACAGAATAGTCCTCTGGTTTCTTGAGCTTCCTCACCCCTCACTGTCATGACCCTAGTACTGCCTTTCCTGTCATCGCACTGGACTAGAGTATGTACACGGGTACAGATAAGAGATAAGTGGTCATGACACACCGAACAATGCAGGAACAGGAATGGGACTAGCAATACCAGAAGGATAGGGGAAAGGTGAGGAGAGGAAGGGAGAAAGGGGGAACTGATGGCAATGATGGACACCTAACCATATCCCACTCCCTTCCGGGGGAAGGGAGACAGTGGTGGATGTAAGCTATGAAAACAATAATAATTTATAATTTATCATGGGGTCATGCAGGTGGGTGCGGGAAGGTGGCGAAAAAAAGAGGAGTTGCTTCCAAGAGCTCAATAGGAAGTAAATGTCGGGGCTGAGCCCCGGTGGCGTAAGTGGTTGAGTGCAGGACTGTAGCTCCCATGACCACCAGAGGCAGTGATGTCCCCCTCCCCCAAAAGAAAGTAAATGTCTAGAAAAGAATGATGGCAGCTGAGCCCTGGTGGTGCAGTGGTTGTGTGAGGGACTGCGGTCCACAGGGTTGACAGTTCAAATCCAGCAGCCCAGCAGCAACTTTCTAGGAGCAAGGCTGGGCTTCCTACTCCCACCAGGGCAGTGATGTGGGGAAAAAAAAGAAAAGAAAAGAAAAAAGAATGATGGCAACATATGTACAAATATTCCTGAGGGCTGAGCCCTGGTGGCGTAGTGGTTGAGTGCGAGACTGTGGCCCACAGGGTTGGTGGTTCGAATTCAGCAGCAGCTCTCCAGGAGCAAGGCTGGGCTTCCTACTCTCATCAGGGAAGTGATGCCCCCCCAAAAAATATTCCTGATACAATTGCCGTATGAATTGTTATGAGTTGCAAGTGCCCCCAATAAAATGACCTTTTTTTGGGGGGGCCATCACTGCCCTCTGGTGGTGGGAGTAGGAGGACCAGCCTTTGCTCCATGGAGCTGGAATAGAACCTCTATCCCAGTGGGCTGCAGTCCCGCCCACAACCACTACGCCACCTGGGCTCAGCCCTAAAATGACCTTTTAATAGAAAAAAGACTTCTTCAAAGTGGTAAAAAGCAAAGATGTCAATTTGAGGACTAATGTGTACTTGACCCAAGCCATGCTATTTTAAATCACTTTATATACATGTGAAAGTCTGACAATGAATAAGGAAGGTTGAAGGAAAAAAATGGGTGCATTTACATCAGCCAGTGTGGCCACACGGTGGTGAAAGGTCTAGGCAATAGACATCAAACCGGAGGGTGAGGGGTGGGGAACAAAAACACAAAAACACATATCACTGTGTACACACATCCCCAAGGTGCCCACTGAGGACATGTGGGAGCATGAGCAAGGGTGGTGAAGAAAGCAGATGGTGCCCAGCTATCAAAAGATAGAGCATCTGGGCTCTTAAAGGCTTGAGCATAAACAAGCAGCCATCTAGCTCAGGAGCAACAAAACCCACCATAAAAGAAGCTCCTTGCCTGTGCGATCATGAGGTGCTTAAACAATCAGGTATCAGACATCAAAGAACAAAATCAATGCATCAATTGACTCCCGATATCGCTGAAAACACATGGATACAGAGACAAACAGAGTAGAAGGAATGATGGTGCCCAGGTACCAAATGACTGAATATCTAGAGTCTTAAAAAACTTGAAGATAACCGAGTCGCCATTTAGCACGGAGACAGCAAAGCCCACATGGAAGAAGTACACCAGCAAGTATGATCAAGAGGGGCCGAAGGGAGCAGGTATTGAGCATCAAAGAACAGGAATCACTTCATCACGAGTGAGGGGAAGATCAGGGTGGGGACCTAGGGCCCACTGGTGGGTAATTGGCCACCCCTTTACAGGGGAGTCACGGGGAGGAGACAGACTAGTCAAGGTGCAGCCAGGCAGTGATGATGCATACAAGTTTCCTCTAGTTCCTGAGGTCTTCCTCCCCCCAATCATCATGGTCCCAACTCTACCTTGCACATCCGGATGGACTGGAGAAGGTACACTAGTGGAGAGGGGGGCTGGAGATAAGGGGAAATCAGGATGGGTGAGACCCTTCGGGCCAGTGGTTAGATTGGAACTACGGGATGGGTGGAGGGAGGGTGGGGTAGAGAGACGGAACCAACTGCAAGGATCTACATATGACCTCCTGTCTGGAGGACGGGCATCAGGGGAGTGGGCTGAGGGAGGGGTCGGGCAGGGTAAGATAAGACAAAACAATAATAATTTATAAAGTTTTGAGGGTTGATGGTGGAGGGAGAGCAGGGGAAAAGGGGATGGGTTGGAAAAGCCGATACCAAGCGCTCAAGGGAAAAGGCAGATGTTTGCAGAATGATGACGGCAGCGGACGTGCGAATGTGCTTGGCACAGTATATTTATTTATGCATTGAAAAAATGATGTATGGCTGAGCCCTGGTGGCATAGTGGTTGTGTGCGGGACTGCGGCCCACTGGGATGGAGGTTCAATTCCAGCTCCACGGAGCAAAGGCTGGGCCTCCTACTCCCACCACTTGAGGGCAGTGATGACCCCCCCCCAAAAAAAAAAAGAAAAGAAAAACGATGTACGAGCCCCTAATAAAATGATTTTTAATGAAAAAAATGGGTGCATTTGAACTATAATGTTGGTCTAGAAAAAGAAATCTGTCATAGGTTTCCTGAAGAAGGACCAGATCATCCCAGGGACGGAGGACAGCTAGACTGCTCCCTGGAAACAAAGTTTGTTTGGGCTCACATACAAGACTTAGACATGTAATCAGGAGGGACCAGTTTGGGGGAAGGATGTCGTTTGCTGGCAGGGTGGTTACTCGTTGGGCTGCTAATCACGAGGTCCAAAGTTCAAAATCACCAGCTTGCTCTGCACTCTACGGAAGAAAGACAAGCTTTCCTGTAGTTACCGTCTCAGAAACTCACGGCAGCAGTTCCACTCTGTCCTTACGTGTCACTATGAGTCGGAATGGATTCGATTACATTAAGTTGTTTTTATTTTTTTGAGACAGAAGGTCCATAGAAAACGGGAAGATGATCTTCAACAAGACAGATGGGCACAGTGGATGCCACAAATGCCTCAAAGGTAGCACAACGACGGTGGAACGGTGGAGGGCCAGTGGAGGCCAGCAGGGTTCTGTTCTGCCATTCACAGGATCATGGGACTTGAACCCTAACTGCAACATAAACTAACTCGGTAGTTTTCAACCTTCCCAATGCTACGACCCTTGAATAGAGTTCCTCATGTGATGACCCCAACCATAATGCTATTGCTACTTCATAACTGTCATTTTGCTACTGCTGTGAATAAGACGACCCCTGTGAAAGGGTCATCTGACCCCAAACGGGTCTCGACCCACAGGCTGAGAACCACTGAATTAACAAGTTTAAAACCCCAAACCCAATAGAACGGATATTACCATTGCCGGAAAGCATGGATGGTGGTTAAAAGCTCAGACTTGATTCAGACTATCCGGTTTCAATCTCTTCAGGCATCAAACAGCATTTGCCCCCCTGCAGGCATGAGTTTTGAGATTGCTATTTTGATCATTATTCTCAGCTTTCCGCGAATAACTTTTGCCCGTCTGGAAGGCGTGGGTCTCTATAAAGCAAACCTACTCGTACCTACTCTCTTCGTTAGAATGTTTCCACCCTTTAGGGTAACATTTAATCCCTTTTGTTTGCAGGCCTTTTAATGATCTAGTCTACATTCTTTCCAAAGGCTGCAGTTCTGTTCTGATTTTCAACGTGATTTAGGCAAGATTCGAGTTTTGAAATCGCAGTGTCCGCCACTCTGGGCCTCGCACTTAGTAGGCGCACTCAGTAAACGCCGCGTGGTGCATGAATGAACTCCGGAACCGCGGGACGGGGACGCGGAGGGGGGTCGGCCCGCGAGTTCCAAAGTTCGGGAGGGGACACGGGGGCCGGCAGTCGGCGGTCACGTGACGGGGCGGGGCAAATCCCATGTGCTCCGCGGCGCCGGGCGGCCGGGGCGCGGCTCCGCCCTCTGCGCCGGTCACGTGGGGGAGCCGGCTGCGCCTGCGGAGAAGCGGTGGCCGCCGAGCGGGAGCTGTGCGGGGAGCCGGAAATGGTTGTGGACTACGTCTGTGCGGCTGCGTGGGGCTCGGCCGCGCGGACTGAAGGAGACTGAAGGTAAAGCCGCCATGTCCGGGCCCGACCCGGCCCCCCCACCCCCTCCCCCCGCATCCGCCGCCATCGGGGCCGGGACCGGCCGCCCTGCGCCGCCGCCCCGGTGCCCGGGCCCCGCGGCCCGCGCCCGGGCCCCGGCCCGCCAGGGCCCGATCCCCGGCCCACGTGTGCCCGGCCCGGCCCGGCTCCTGGGTGGGGGTGCGAGGGCGCGGGACCGGAGTCTGCGAGCCCCGCGGGCTGGGAGGGCGCCGGGTTCGGCGGCCGGGAGTGCCACTCGGGCTGGGCCCGCGGAGGCCCCACGGCCCTCGGGCACAGGCACCGCCGCTCCCGGCCCGCCGCCCCCTCCCCCCTCGCGGTCGGGCCGCCGGGAAGTGACACGTTGTTCTTTGGCACTGGCCGGCGCTGCGCAGGGAGGGTGCAGGGGAGGGCGGCTGCGGCGGGCAGGGAGGAGCCCCCGGCCCCGCCCGCCCTCCGGGCCGACCCTCGCTCGCCTGGAACCGGCTCTCCTCGGGCCGCCGCCCGTCGGGCCTTCCAGAGCCCGACTCCCGCCCTTCGCGGCCTCCGCGCTTGGGCGGCGGCAGGCACCGCCCGCGGCCCTGCGCCGGTGCCCCGGCGGCCACCCGAGGGAGCCGCGCCCCGCGTGCCCCCGGGCCAGGCCTCGAACTCGGTGTCCCCGGGTGGGGGGTGGGGAAGCCACGGCCGGAGCCGCGCGCGCCGTTGGCGATCCGGGAGCCTGGTGCCAGCGAGACCTGGAATTTCCGGTCTGGTTGGTCGTGGGCCCCGCGGAGCCTGGTTGATACCCCTCACTTCCCAATCCCAGGCCCTCGGATGCCCAGAACCTGTAGGCCGCACCGTGGACTTAACCTTACTCGAGGGGGTGAGTGAGAGGGGCCGTGTTTGCAGCTTAGGGTGGTGGATGGAGGTGATTGGGGTTTGACAGCATGCCGGTGGGGACACAGGCCGGTGGGCTTAAGCTCCCTCACCCCCTGATGCCTCTGTGGTTCTGGTTGGGACCCAGCCCTTGCTTCAACCTTTTGCCCACTGCCCTTACCTTCAGCTTGGGTCCCTTTCTCCTTCCAAGCCTCCACTATTTTCCCAACAGGTGTTGGGGGGACCCTGATGTGGCACCAAATGAAATGAACAAAGCTCCACAGCCCACAGGCCCCCCGCCAGCCCCATCCCCTGGACTCCCACAGGTAACCAGGGAGGACCCCTGAGGAATTAGCAGGGACTGGGGGTAAGGGGGCAGGGGTTGGTCCCCTGCTCTGGTGGCTCAGTGGTTAGAGGGCTTGGCTGCTAACCAAATGGTGGGCCCTTTGAACTCACCAGCCACAGCTCCTGGGGAGGAAAGCTGTGGCAGTCTTGATTCCAGAGAGATTTGCAATCTTCGCATTCCTATGAGGGTGCTTTTACCCTGACCTGTTGTGTTGCCATGAGTCGGAATCCAATGAGTGTGTGTGTGTGTGTGTGTGTATGTGTGGTTTTTTGTTTTATTTTTTGTTGGGGGTTGGGGAGACCGGCCAGCTGGTCAGGAACAGGTTCCAACCTCTGGATTTTCCCACCCCCATCTGTGTCAGGGCAAAGTGCAGCTGCCTGCTGCCAAATCCAGACAGGCCCCGGGCTGTCCCCGGGGCTGTCATGGGGTGGGGTGGGGGTGGTAGTGGACTTTTGAGGTTCTTGCACAAATCTGCTCCCCTGAATTTACCACAGTGGGTTTCTGCCCCAGCCGGGTTTCCCCTCTTGCTGAACTCTGGTCTCCCTCCCCCTCCCCCCCTTTAGCCAGCGTTTCCCCCGGGGCAGACAGCACCGGTGGTGTTCAGTACGCCACAAGCGACACAAATGAACACGCCTTCTCAGCCCCGCCAGGTGAGGGGCTGTGGGGAGGGGAGCAAGGGGCCTGGGTGGGAGCCATGGACGTGTCGGCCACTTTGGGTCTCGGATGGAAACTCTGGAGGCTCTGGCTGCACCTGCCTTGCTGACCGGGGCTTATGCTCTCCTGCCGCGCTGCCCTTGGCGCCCTTGGTCCCCTGCGGTGGCGGGGTCTCTCGGGGAGTATGACCTCGGTGGGAGGCATTACTGGGGACCTGGTGCTGCTGAGAACTGGAGGCAGTGCTTGCTTTGGGCCCTGCTGGCAGTTTTCTGGTTTCCTCCTTTTGCACAGAGGTTGCCATTCCCCTTCTCTGCTTTCTCCTTGGAGTGGTGAGAAACATGCCAGCTGGTTCTCGCCCTTCTCTGCTCCCCAAATTCTTCCTCACCAAGTGGGAAGATTCTTGCCCTACTTCTCTCATTTTGACCCCTTCTCTCACCTTGGGGATAATTCTTGTCTTTCCTGTCCCCATGTGCTCTCAGGGAGGATTCAGGTCTCTGCAGGTAACACTCCCTTCCTCATCCTGGACCTTCTAGCCTCATCCCTACTTTTCATCCCAGTTAGGGATTTGACACACAGCCTGGGGCTCTTTGTGGTGGGGACTTGGTTGTGACAACTTAGGTTGTCAGTCTCAGGCTGACTGGTGCATGGTAGTGGCTAAATTTCCCAAAGGACGGGCACAGCTGGTCACTGGGAGGCTGCTGCATGTTAGAGGCTAGCTCCTCAGTACCTTAGGGTGGAGAGATGCATGCTGGGGAGTGTTTGCCTGAAAGGCTCTGCCTTGGGCGAGAGGCATCTGGGTGTTAGGGAACTTGTGCAGTGGGCAGGTCTGGTGGAAGTTCCATGAGTATGCATGGCAGTGAGAGAGGCCATATACAGACGGCCAAGTGTCTCTGAATACGGTGGGCATGTGTGAGTCCAGTAAGCCACTTTATCATCAGTTAGCAAAGTGGGTCTTAGAAAGACAGACTAATCCCTGGGCTCTAGTCCCCTAGTCCTCTCCAGGCTATAGAGACTTTGTGGAATGGCCATTTTGCAGTCCACTTCCCTTCTCGATGCCAACTGCCTTCCTCCCTCCTGACAGCACTTCTACCCTAGCCGGGCCCAGCCCCCAAGCAGTGCAGCCTCCCGAGTGCAGAGTGCAGCCCCCGCCCGCCCTGGCCCAGCTGCCCATGTCTACCCTGCTGGATCCCAAGTAATGATGATCCCTTCCCAGCTCTCCTACCCACCTTCCCAGGGGGCCTACTACATCCCTGGACAGGTGAGGCTGGAAGCCACAGGACCTTGTCCTTACCCCCACACCTCTGCCCTGACCTGCCTGTCTCCTCTTTAGAGGTGGGACTTCCTCTGGCCGTTGCCCAGATGGGGCTTGTCCTGCCCTGCCCTGTCCTACATTCTCCTTGTAGTCTGACGCCCTCCAGCTCCCTCAGCCCATATTCTCCATTCCCCCTCCCCCTTCTCCCCACCAGGGACGTTCCACGTATGTTGTTCCGCCTCAGCAGTACCCCGTGCAGCCAGGAGCCCCCAGCTTCTATCCTGGTGCCAGCCCGACAGAGTTTGGGACCTACGGTAAGCTGGGGCTGCAGTCAGGGGAGAGAGTGTCTCAGGGAGTAACTACACAGAGACCCTTCCAGACTTGCCTCTTGGCCAACAAATGATAGGGTTGATAGCTAGTGGGATTGATGCTTCCTTTTAACAGGTGGGGGTGGGGTGGGGTTAGGGGTGAAGATGAGGTCCTATTGCTTGGTGACTTGGAGTCCTCCCCCCAAGTCAGGGAATACAGGATCGGGTGCCAGTCTGGGGCCCTGTCAGTAAGCACGCCCTGTGACACTCCTGTGGTTTGGGGGGGTGGGGTGGGGGTGGCATTTACACAAATTTGTTTTTTTTCTTATCTTCATTTATATTCTGGGAAAGAATTTGCCCTTTATGGCCATGGTTTCCAAAATTCCTTGATCACTTGTCAGGGAAGATTTTGAGCGTCTGCCTCTAGTATATGTATGTTTTTTGTTTGCTTAATCATAAACATTTACATAGCTTAGACAAATTATATCCTTGTGTCTCTTTTTGAACCAGATCAGCAGGAATTATGGATAAGATTTAAAAAATATGTTCTCCACCGGAGACCATTGCTATCGCTTTAAGGGTATTTAAAATTCACCCTAAGCCGAGCTATATTAATTTCTTTTTCATTTTCTTGCCCCTTCGCTTAAGAGCTAGAGGCAGGAGCTGAGCTCAGGCTAAGTGGACCAGGGCTGGAAAACTAGTTGTCCTCTTCCAGAACCGGAGTCCGGATTCACTCAGTAGTTGCTGCTCCTCCGGAGTCTGTGTGTGCTTGGCGTGGGGGTAGGGCACTCAGAGGATGCCTTAAGGGGTAGAAGAGAAGCTGGGAAGCGACCTTGCCTTCTTCCTTCTCCTGGTAACTAACTGGCGGGTGGCAGGGAAGGGCCTGCCGCGGACCAGGCCTGTGTGTCAGTGTCAGGAATTCTTGTAAACGCAGCTCAGACAGGTTCCTCAGCTTTGATAGACACCAAATCCCCCGGGGGAGGAGGGCGGGGCCGGGCCGGCCACCTGTGGGTGATGAGAGGTTCTGGTGGTAGGAGGGGTTCAAGCAGGCATTAGTGTGTGGTTGGGCCCTGACGCTGCCACCATTCTTCTTGTCTGTCTCCCCCTTCCCCCCCCAAGCTGGCGCCTACTACCCAGCCCAAGGCGTGCAGCAGTTTCCCGCTGGCGTGGGCCCCGCCCCAGTTTTGATGAACCAGCCAACCCCTGTCAGGAGGGAGCGCAAGACGGTGAGTAGCAGCAAGGGGCTCTGGGACATCTGGGAAGGGGGGAGACCAAGACCGGAAGCCACCAGGCCATTGTGGGTGACGAAGCCGGGCCTTGAGACGGGAGCTCTTGAGCAGAGAGTGGTCTGCAGAGAATTGGGGCCTGTGGAGGAGGACGTGGGTTCTTTCTTTGTAAGTTACTCAGATTTCAGTGTAGGAGCAGCTCCTGGGAAGACCAGGGACCCCTTTGGCGAGTTTCTGAGACCTGCACTCTGTGGGGGTCTGTGAGCACTGTGCTTGGTTTTGGGTTTCTGGTGGCTCGCCTTTGGAAATGGTTTGTTTTCTGTGCACCCCCCTTCCCCCTTCAGTCCTGGAAGCTCTTGAGGCCTCCGCCTCTGCTTAGTCCTGAAGCCCTGGGCGTGGTGCCCAGAATAGGGTGCCAGGGCTGGGGAAGCCGCTGAGTCACCCTGGCTCCACCCACTGGATCTGGGCCCTGCCCCCAGAGATCAGGCCGGCTAGCCACAAGTGAGCCCGAATGGGTGCTCCGCGCAGGGGTCTCGGGGCCGCTTGAGTGTAGCCATTGACTTGAGGACTGCTGGTGGGGCAGGGGTGAGGGAGGGAGGGGCATTGTGATGTACAGGCAGCTCTGTGAGGTCAAGGGCCTCCTAGGGTGGGGGCCCGGGCAGGGGACTCTAAGAGCAGCCAGATGGCTTGACAGCAGAACTCATGGGGTTTCTGGCACCCACCCGCCTGCTTCCAGTGGGGGGTGGGGGGGCGGTCTGGAGTCTCAGGAGTGGGGGTAGGCAGGGTGGGGACGTGGGCTCCCCACTCACGTCGGAGCTTTCTTTTCCCAGATCCGAATTCGAGATCCAAATCAAGGAGGGAAGGATATCACGGAGGAGATCATGTCTGGGGCCCGCACTGCCTCCACCCCCACCCCTCCCCAGGTATGGGCTGCTGTGCCCTGGGCTACCCTGTGCCTTGATGCGTCTCCTCCACTGGCGGGTCTGTTCCCCTGCTTTCCCCATTTCTCGGAAAAGTTCTCGGGAGAGAGAGGGTGTGGGTTTCTTCAGGCCAGCGTGAGCCTTGCTAACCCCTCGTGTCCTGCAGACGGGGGGAGGTCTAGAGCCTCAGGCCAATGGGGAGACCCACCAGGATGCTGTCATTGGGAGGCCAGGTGAGTAACCAGCTTTGGGGGGTGGGTAGGAGTTTGGAATGCGGAGGAGGTGGGCTGGCGGAAACCGGGTGCCAGGGACTGACTTTGGTTTCAGGTCGAGGGACTTTGAGGAGTGAGTTAGGTGTGGGCTGAGAAGGGGGGGAAATAGCTGACTGAGGTGGGGGAAGATTTCATGAGAGGGGATGAAGCACCCCATTGGGGAGGCCGACTCTGGGAGAGGGATAACCGGAGCAGTGATGGGCTGGCTTTCACTGACGATTCCTTCCTTCCTGGGGTGCAGATGACCGGTCACAGGGGCCAATCATTGGGGGTCGGCCAGGGCTGCCTGGCCCAGAGCACAGCCCTTCAGGATCCCAGCCCTCCTCACCTTCGCCGACCCCTTCACCACCTCCAATCTTGGAACCAGGGTCCGATCCTAATCTTGAAGTCCTCGCCATTCCCGGGGACACGATGACAACGGGGATGATACAAATGTCCGTAGAAGAATCGGCCTCCCTGCCCCGTGAAACTGGGGAGTCATATTGCCTCTCAGTGGAAGCTACTACCCTGTCTGAACCCATCCTGGAGGTGGAAGTGACGCTTAGCAAGCCAGTTGCCGAGTCCGAGTTCCCGCCCAGCCCTCCCCAGGCTCCCGCTCCCCTTGCATCTCTCCATGAGCCGAACGGGGTGCTTCCACCTGAGGATCTGGACCTGGAGGTGGAGCCGAGCCCAGAGCCTTCCCCTCTCCTTTCTCCGGCTGGCCCTGCGGAACTCCCCATGCCCGCTGCTCCAACTGCCCAGCCTGAGCAACTGCTGAACGGAGCCCCCTGGCCTCCAGCTGTGGACTTCAGCCCGGTCAGTGAGCCAAAGGAGGAGCCTGAGGGGGCCCCCGCCGCCGTGTGCGCCCCTGCCGCCAGCGCTGCCACGCCAGCTACTTCCCCTGCCCAGGAGGAGGAAATGGAGGAAGAGGAAGAAGGAGAAGCTGAGGGGGAGAAGGGAGGAGAGGAGCTGCTTCTCCAAGAAAGCACCTCTGCCCCACCCGCCCTGTCCCAGAATTTGGAGGCGGCTGCAGCCACCCAAGGTAAGAAAGGTGTGGTTAGATGGAGGAGGGAGGACTCTAAGGGCAGTGTGGACCTCCCGTGGGGGTGTGCCACCTGTGTGTCTGGGTCAGAGAAGCCCTGCAGCGGTGCCCAAGTGCCAGTGAAGGGCGGCAGCCCCCGGAGGGCGGGCGCGGTGGCCATTGGGATTGCCCTGTGGCCCCAGTTGGCACAGGGGTTAAGGGTACTCATTCCCACCTTTGCTCTTACATTGTGGGTGATGTGTATTTTTCCCCCCACTTTGAAAAAGTGGCAGTGTCTGTGCCAAAGAAGAGACGGAAAATTAAGGAGCTAAATAAGAAGGAAGCTGTGGGAGACCTTCTTGACGCCTTCAAGGAGGTGAGGGAGCTGAGAACAGCTGGGCGAGGACGGGTGGGGTGTGGGAAAGCGCTGGGCCGGCAGCTGACCCTGTTCTGTGGTGACAGGCGAACCCAGGAGTGCCAGAGGTGGAAAACCAGCCTCCCACAGGCGGCAACCCAGGCCCCGCTGAGGCTGAGCCCGAGGGCAGCAGCGCCCCCCCACGGCCTGAGGAGGCTGATGAGAACTGGGACTCCAAGGAAGACAAAATACACAATGCGGAGAACATCCAGCCGGGGGAACAGAAGTACGAGTATAAGTTAGGTACGCAGAGAGGGGGGCCGAGGGCTGGGCCGTAGGGGGACCTAGGAGATGGGCACGGCTGACCCTCTCTCCTGTGCAGATCAGTGGAAACCTCTAAACCTGGAGGAGAAAAAGCGCTATGATCGGGAATTCCTACTGGGCTTCCAGTTCATCTTTGCCAGTATGCAGAAGCCGGAAGGCTTGCCACATATCAGCGATGTGGTGTTGGACAAGGTGGGTGGACTTGAGGTGGGAGAGACGCTTGAGCTGGATGGACTGGGGGGGGGGGGGAGGGGGGTGACCTGAGAGTCAGAAGGAGTTACAAGCAGTTAGAAGTCTCCATTGTCGCCTGACGCCGTCCCCGTTTGTCTTGGCAGGCCAATAAGACCCCACTGCGGCCACTGGATCCCGCCAGACTACAGGGCATAAATTGTGGCCCGGACTTCACTCCATCCTTTGCCAACCTTGGCCGGCCAGTTATGAGCACCCGTGGGCCCTCAAGGGGTGGGCCAGGTGGGGAGCTGCCCCGAGGGCCGGTGAGTGGAGCTGTCTGGAGGGCAGGTGGGGCTCCCTGTGCTGGAGATGTGTCAGGGTCAGCATGTGCATGGTGCTGAGTAGTTCTGGGCGTCTTCTCTCGTCCCTGTCCCCTGTTTATTAGCAGCCTGGCCTGGGGCCTCGGCGCTCTCAGCAGGGCACCCGGAAGGAGCCTCGTAAGATCATTGCCACAGTATTAATGACGGAAGACATAAAGCTGAACAAAGCGGAGAAGGCCTGGAAACCCAGCAGCAAACGAACGGCTGCTGATAAGGACCGAGGAGAAGAGGACGCCGATGGAAGCAAAACCCAGGTGCTAATTGAGCCTCTGCTGCTGGTGCCCACCCCTCCTCAAGCTCTGTCGGCTGTGCCCTTTGTTTCCGGCCCCCTCACCGTTAGCATTTGCTGAAGCCCCCAGCCAGCCTCTGTTCTGAGAACCTCATTGGATTGTGTTTCCGCACCTGTCCCCTTTCTTCGCAGGACCTCTTCCGCAGGGTGCGCTCCATCCTGAATAAGCTGACACCCCAGATGTTCCAGCAGCTGATGAAGCAGGTGACGCAGCTGGCCATCGACACTGAGGAACGCCTCAAAGGGGTCATCGACCTCATCTTCGAGAAGGCCATCTCAGAGCCCAACTTCTCTGTGGCCTATGCCAACATGTGCCGCTGCCTCATGGCGGTGAGTTTCCACTCTTCCTTGAACCCACGCGTCTGAGTCGCATGGTTCAGCCTCCCACTCCTGTTCCCAGACTTGGTTCTCCTGCAGCTTGTGCCGCTGCTGGTGGTGGTTAGGAGGCGGCAGAGCGGGAGTGAGAGGCCTTCCGGGGTCCGGTGGCTGACAGGGCTTCGGGCCCTGCATCAGGATGCAGGCAGGTTTGCCCTGGACTAGGTTTGCTGATGTAAAAGTTAGCAAGGCCATCTCACCCAGCAGTGTTGTGGAAGAAAGGCCCCGTGATGGGCTTTCCCTCCTGTCGAGACACCCCTCTGATAGCAGGTCTCCTTGGGAACATGCAAGGTCACCGGGAACCGCAGCCAATGGGATGGCAACGTGGTGGTGGTGGTGGTATTTTTTTGTTTTTTGGGGGGCATCACTGCCCTCAGGTGGTGGGAGTAGGAGGCCCAGCCTTTGCTCTGTGGAGCTGGAATCGAGCCTCCATCCCAGTGGCCCGCAGTCCTGCTCACAACCACTACACCACCGGGGCTCAGCCAGGGTGGTGGTATTTTAAGGAGGGCTCCTCCTGAGTCTGATACACTGTTGAACACAAAAATGGTGATGTGGTGTGTCACCCGCCACCTGACGGAAATGCGGTGTTGTTAGAAAGGGCACCCTTACTGGCCGAGCCGAGTGTGAGAGCGGTATTGTCTTTGACCTGCAGCTGAAAGTGCCCACTACCGAAAAGCCAACGGTGACTGTGAACTTTCGCAAACTGCTGTTGAACCGATGTCAGAAGGAGTTCGAGAAAGACAAAGATGATGATGAAGTTTTTGAGAAGAAGCAAAAAGAAATGGATGAAGCTGCTACGGTGAGAGAAAAATAGCACTCGTTCTGCTTCTGCCCTAAGGCTGCCCGACTGTAGGGTTTGGGGTGCAGAGGGGTGAGTGGGGTGCTGTGGTATTTTGGGGGGAGGGTGGGATAGGGAGAGGATATTTCTTTGTCCCAGCGCCTAAGTGGCGGGTTTGGATGTCCTGACGGAGGAGTGGGGTTTTACGGAGTGGCTGTGGGTCTTCTTGATGTGAAGCCTGCCCTGTGACCCGACAGGCAGAGGAGCGGGGCCGCCTGAAGGAAGAGCTGGAAGAGGCTCGAGACATAGCCCGGCGGCGCTCCCTTGGGAACATCAAGTTCATTGGGGAGTTGTTCAAGCTAAAGATGCTGACAGAGGCGATAATGCACGACTGTGTGGTCAAATTACTTAAGAACCACGACGAAGAGTCCCTTGAATGCCTTTGCCGTCTGCTAACCACCATTGGCAAAGACCTGGACTTTGAGAAAGCCAAGGTAGGCCTCTGGGTACTAGGAGATGTGGACAAGTGGGGGTGGAGGGACTGCAGTACGTGGGGTTCCCTGTCCACTGGCTCTCCTCGCCGGGCCATTGAAACGTCCCCTTGACTCTCGTCTAGCCTCGGATGGATCAGTATTTCAACCAGATGGAGAAAATCATTAAGGAGAAGAAGACGTCCTCCCGCATCCGCTTTATGCTGCAGGACGTGCTGGACCTGCGACGGGTACGCAGCTCCCAGCACTCCCAGTTCCCAGCACTGCCTGCCTGGTTCCCTAAGTGAGCTAAAGGCCCTGCACTGGCCTGTCCCCACAGAGCAACTGGGTGCCGCGCCGAGGGGACCAGGGGCCCAAAACTATTGACCAGATCCATAAGGAGGCCGAGATGGAGGAGCACCGGGAGCACATCAAAGTGCAGCAGCTCATGGCAAAGGGCAGCGACAAGCGACGCGGGGGCCCTCCAGGCCCGCCCATCAGTGAGTTCCAGCCTGGGGGTGACGGGGTGAGAAGGGGCACCGAGGTGAGGCTTTCCACTGATGACTTCCTGTTAGTGCCACGTGTCTGGGCCACTGAGACCCATGATGGAACTGAGGATCTGAGGAAGGGGGGGGAGGGTGTATGGGATTGGGTGGCTGGGCTGGACTTGTGTTCTCAGACTGTCCTTTTTGTCCCAGACCGAGGTCTTCCACTTGTAGATGATGGGGGCTGGAACACAGTCCCTATCAGCAAGGGGAGCCGCCCCATTGACACCTCCCGGCTCACCAAAATCACAAAGGTAGGTATTGGGGGGTGCCGCGGGCAGCAGGAGGGTGGGGGTGCAGGGGGGTGGATGTGGGTGTCAAGGCGATTCATATGAGCACTAGACACACATTTGAAAGTTCTGATCTTGGGAAGGTGGCAGTGAGAATTTTCTCAGGCTGATTATATTGTTAGACACAGACCTACTGGGCTGTCTGCCTCCTGCAGCTTTGTCCCATTGCAGCCTGCCACCTGCTTCTGTGTCCCATGAGCTCAGACTGTATTTTTTTTTGGGGGGGGGGGGGCATCACTGCTCTCCGGCGATGGGAGTAGGAGGCCCAGCCCCACTGCTGGAATTGAACCTCCGTCCCAGTGGGCTGCAGTCCCGCGCACAACCACTACGCCACCGGGGCTCAGCCCGGTTTTTATGTTTCTAAATGGTTGGCAGGGTGATCCAAAGCCTACACTATCTGCTGCTCCTGGCCTGTCACTGGGAAGAGTTGGCCTGTGGCAGTGTGTGGTGGTGCTGGCTGGAGGCCAGGCAGGGCCAGGTCAGAGGCATGACTCTCCTTTCTGCTCTTTCGTTACACAGCCTGGCTCCATTGATTCTAACAACCAGCTCTTCGCCCCTGGAGGGCGGCTGAGCTGGGGAAAGGGCAGCAGTGGAGGCTCTGGAGCCAAGCCCTCGGATGGAGGTATGGAGGGTGCTCGTTGATGTGAGTGTGGTTCAGGGCCATGCTCTGTCTGCAGGGGAGGCTTTTAATACACGCTGGCTAGGTCCTTGAGGGAGCGTGCCCCTGGCCCCAGGAGCTTACTGTGGGAGCTGGGAATCGAGGGTGCTGACCTGGGCGGGAAGGAAGGAAGACGGGAAGACGGATCTGAGAAAGAATAGCCTAGCTAACAAAGGGATCACGCTCCTGTTGCCAAAACAACTACAAAACAGAAGGGTTGTAACCCAGCTTTTTTGCTGCTTTAGCATCAGAAGCTGCTCGTCCAGCCACTAGTACCTTGAATCGCTTCTCAGCCCTTCAGCAAGCGGTGCCCACCGAAAGCACAGACAACAGGCGCGTGGTACAGAGGTGAGGCGTCCCGGCGGTCGAGTGGGGCGTGCGGGGCTGTGGCCGAGCTTGAGTCTGGTGAATGTGTCTGTGAACGTCTGGAGCCGCGGACTGGGACTGGGGTGGGCCCTAGTGCCACACGCAGGTTCCCACAGTTGGTGAGCTTGGTGAGCGTGCTGGGGGATGACGTGAACGATGACCTGGGCGGGGGACAACCGGGCCCGTCTTGTCTTCTAGGAGTAGTTTGAGCCGGGAACGAGGTGAGAAAGCTGGGGACCGAGGGGACCGCCTAGAGCGGAGCGAAAGGGGAGGTGACCGCGGAGACCGTCTGGACCGTGCCCGGGCCCCTGCCACCAAGCGGAGCTTCAGCAAGGAGGTGGAGGAGCGGAGTAGAGAGCGGCCAGCGCAGCCTGAGGGACTGCGCAAGGCGGCCAGCCTCACGGAGGACCGAGACCGCGGGCGGGAGGCTGGTGAGGCCAGGCGCAGGGCATCTGCTGGGTTGGGAGCTCTGGCCGTGTTTCTGGGAGGCCTCAGGCAGAGGCGGAGGAGACGACTTTCTGTTCTCCCCAGTGAAGCGAGAGGCCGCGCTGCCCGCAGCGAGCGCCCCGAAGGCCGCGCTCTCCGAGGCGGAGCTGGAGAAGAAGTCCAAGGCCATCCTGGAGGAGTATCTCCATCTCAATGACATGAAGGTGGGCAGGGCCCCTCCCCTGGAAAGCGGGGCGGGTGGGTCTGGGCCAGGCTATGACACGTGCCCCTGGTGCCCGCCTGCAGGAGGCCGTCCAGTGTGTGCAGGAGCTGGCCTCACCCTCCCTGCTCTTCATCTTCGTGCGGCATGCCGTCGACTCTACGCTGGAGCGCAGCGCCGGTGCCAGGGAGCACGTGGGCCAGCTGCTGCACCAGCTGCTCTGTGCTGGGCACCTCTCCCCTGCTCAGTACTACCAAGGGTATGACTGGCTCCTGGGGCCTCACACCTGCATGCCCACAGGTGCCCCTCCTGCTCCCACTGTCCCATAGGCGGGCTTATGACACTCCCGGCCCTCTCCGGCCTGGGCATCCTTCCTTTGGGGAGTGGGCATGAAACCACTCAGGATGCGTGCTGGTGGCCTGGATCCAGAGCATGGCTTTGCACTCGCTCCACAGTTGGTCCTTTTGGGCGGGGGGTGGAGGGGAAGGACAGGGGGCCACCACATCCTCCCAGAGGCCTCTGACTTTGAGTCCCCTCGCAGGCTCTCTGAGACCTTGGAAGTAGCGGAGGACATGGAGATCGACATCCCCCACGTGTGGCTCTACCTGGCAGAGCTGACAGCACCTGTCCTGCAGGAAGGTGGGGTGCCCATGGGGGAACTGTTCAGGTAAGCCCCCCACCCGGCGAACTTGAGGAAGGGCCCCAGCAGTGGTACATTGGTGCCCGTGGCAGCTGCTGCTGATGATTTGGGAGCACATGCCAACGCGAGGGTTTTGTCTTCACAGGGAGGTCACGAAGCCGCTGAAGCCCCTGGGCAAAGCTGCCTCTCTGTTGCTGGAGATCCTGGGACTCCTGTGCAGAAGCAGGGTGAGTGAGGGTCTTGCAGGGGGGCGGGGCCTCTGGCAGAACACACACACACACACACACACACACACACTCACACACTCACACGGCAGGCTGGGGCTGCTTGAGGGGTTCTTACGGCCCTCGGGTCCCTTTGCTTAGGAGGTAGTGCTGCTGGTGGTGTCTTTTGGTACGTGGGAGAGGAAGTGTTCACACACTGACAATCTTCTTCAGAGGAGAGACTTCTTGAGTTGTGGGCAAAACGCAAGGCCTACGCTTGGTTGGTTGGTTGGCTGATGGATTGATTGATTCATTCATTCAACCAGCTTTTTCTGAAGACTTTATGTACACGTACGTTCTAGCCACTGGGATTCACACACACAGTGGTGACTAAAACCAGTGTGACAAAAGGCATGAAATAGCATTGTTGAGACTCGGGGTGTCTGAGAATGGGGAACCTGCAAAGGCGAGAGGCTGTCTGGTGACGAGGATGGTTTTCCTGCAAGGGTGCCTAAGCCACGATGCTGGGTGGCAGTTAGCAGGGCCCGCCAAGGCTGAGGTGCTGCGCCGTGGCGAGGAGGGAGGATGGCAGGCCCAGAAGAGGTTTGCCATCTAGAACCTGGAGGGAGGAGGCTTTCCACCGGTGGAGAAGAATTGTTCCTCTTTTTTTTGTTTTTTGGGCATCACTGCCTTCTGGTGGTGGGAGTAGGAGGCCCAGCCTTTGCTCCTGTGGAGCTGGAATTGAACCTCCAACCCAGTGGGCTGCAGTTCCGTGCACAACTACTACGCCACTGGGGCTCAGCCGAATTGTTCCTCTTTCTGTAACAGTTTAGATAGAAATGTATACCAAGAAAGCATCTGGTTTAGGGAAAAAGGCTACCTGGAACAATATATGTTTTTCATTGAGATTCAAAGTGCTGTAGATGATAGAACTAACTGCTTATGCACTGTTAAAGACATTAGATGGATGAGTAATGTTTAGTGGAAAATGTGAGAAAATGGGTGTGTTTAATAAAAAATTGTGCGCTATGGCTCTCTTGTTAGGGCCGATACTCTTCCTTGTTTCTGTGAATCTTTGTTGGATAACTAGTTGGCACAGCAACAGCCAACTAGCTGTGACAGGAAGCTTTGAGGTGCGGCAGTGGGAAGAAGGGGGTGTCTGCATAGTGTGAGGTGGGTCCAGTGGCCACAGGGACCACGACAGACCAGTGTCAAGGTGATAAGATTGTTTGTTCCTTACGGGGCAAAAATGGCTCTGGTGGCAGTTTTGGGTGAGGATTTGTGACTTGCATCTAAGATTGTTCAGAATGTAAGAAACCAGGAAGCACACTTACTGGACACTGCCCTCTCCCATAGACCAGCGTTTGTGTGCCAGGCTGGCAGACCGAGCTGCTTGGGAGCTGGGAGGTGGGTGAGGGTGGCTCTTTGGAGTTGGTTCTGTACCTTGTAGAGGTGGAGGAGTCCTAAGGGAACACTGTAAACACTGCTTGACCATTTGCCTCGAGGCTCTTTGGTCCAGAGGCCATTCCTAATTCTGCCAGGCTGCCGCGTAAAAGCAGGAGCCCCTGCCTCCGGGCAGGTGGCTTGCGCCTTGCCAACCAGCCAGAAAGCTGGTGGTTTCAGTCACCGCAACCAGAGACAGAGCCCTCAGAAGAAAGACCTGGCAACCTCCTTCCAAATATCCCAGTGCTGAAATGCTGAGTACCAGCACAGCTCTAGGCCAGCCCACACGCGGTTGCCATGTGTCAGAAACGAGACGGCAGCTGGTGCTGAGACTGAGAGCCTGTGGTGGGTGGGCTCTTGTGTATTTGGGTGGTTGTAACTGCTGTCTGGGGGTTCTACACTAGGCTGTAGGAATGGAGGGGACAAGACAGTGCCTGACTGGTACTTTGGTGGCATCTTTACCCCCTACAGTCAGCGGTCTTTGTGGAAATAGCTATCGGTGCCTGGTGTGAAACTCGGTCCTTAGAAGGAGAAAAGGTTGCTGAGTAGGTTTCTGTTTTCCAGGGTCCCAAGAAGGTGGGGGCGCTGTGGCGAGAGGCTGGGCTTAGCTGGAAGGAATTTCTCCCTGAAGGCCAGGATGTGGGGGCATTCGTCGTGGAACAGGTTTGTGGCTTGCCTTCTGGTCCGGGTGTCCTCCTTTCCCTCCCTGCGGCTCTCTCAGCCCTTAGCTCTCTCGCCTGGCCGTTTCTGCTTACAGAAGGTGGAGTACACGGTGGGAGAAGAGGCCGAGGCTCCTGGCCAGAAGGCCCTGCCCTCTGAGGAGCTGAACAGGCAGCTGGAGAAGCTGCTGAAGGAAGGCAGCAGCAATGAGCGGGTGTGCGACTGGATAGAGGTAGGTCCCCCCGAAGCCCAGGGGGGAGAGCGAGAGGTGTTTTTGGTGTGTCTTAGCCGTGGGGAGAAGTTGCTGGGTGGTACCTGGTTATGCACTCAGCTGAGGGAGGGAGGCAATTGAGACCCTCCCAGAGGTGCCTTCAGAGGGAGGCTTGGCCTTTGGCTTCCAAAGGGCCCACAGCTTTAGAGTACATGGGGCTCCGGGCGTGGAGTAGATAGCGAGGGTGGGTGGGAATCTGGACACATCCCAATTCACAGGCCATTTGTTTTCTCTGCACAGGCCAATCTGACTGAGCAGCAGGCAGATTCCAACATACTAGTTCGAGCCCTCATGACAAGTGTCTGCTATTCCGCAATTATCTGTAAGGGGGGCTAAGGACGTGGGTGGCATGGGGGTGGGACTTGAATGGGAGGAAGGGAAGTTCTTCTGTCTGTGTGTCTCCTAGTTGAGCTGAGCAGCATTCCCCACTTCTTCCTGTCTTCTTCCCTGTAGTCGAGACTCCCCTCAGAGCGGATGCTTCGGTGCTGAAAGCGCGAGCGAAACTGCTCCAGAAATACGTGTGTGATGAGCAGAAGGAGCTGCAGGCGCTCTACGCCCTCCAGGCCCTTGTAGTGGCCTTAGAACAGCCTGCCAGTAAGAGCGGACAGAGGGAGGGGCTGTCAGAGGGCAGGAGGTGGTGTGAATGCTGTCCCCCCTCCCCCCCAAAAAATTATCGGGGAATCCGTTCTGTTTCTTGACCTGCACGGAGAGGAGCCTTGCAGATGAATGGAGGGCCTGGTCGTCAGCTAGGTGCCGAGAGCGCAGGGGTGGTGGGTCAGTGATGGCCTGTCCAGGATCTCCTGCACCTGCTGAGCGGCTGTGCCTCCCTGCTCCATATTGGGAGAGTGAAGTTCACTTGGGTCTGTGAATGAGATTCTGTTCATTGAACAGACCCTGGGGTGTCTGCAGTGACCAAGTCAGGGCTCACTCTCTGTGTTCCCCTGGCAGAGGCTGCCTCTGAGTCCCTAACTGTGGGATGGGGTTTGGAAGATGAGCACTGCGGAAAGTACACCTAGTGTGCTGGTCACAATGGGGATTTACTGACGATCGGGAGGGAGAGGTCGGTGTGGGAGGGTGCGACCACCAGCCCTCGTGAGGCCGACTGGGATGAGAGGGCCATGCAGGGCGGCGAATCCATGGGAAGAGTGAGTGCGGTCTTTATCAACTATGTAGCTCTTGAGGGAATTTGCAAAAAGTAGAGATTTCCAGTTTGACAGTCATCCAGGCTGTGGGGGAGGGGGGCAGTTGTGCATGGCTGAGAGGAGGCTGGGGCTGCGGCACCGCCATTGGGAGCAGGCTGGCAGTGGCTGGAAGGAGGCGAGATGGGAGTGGAACCCAGTCTTCAGTGTCCTGACAGGATGAGTTGGCTGGTGACGAATTAGTCAAGGCTAACTCCCTAGGTGGTTTCTGCTGCAGGTGAAGTCATCTGGTGGCGCCAGTCACAAGATGAGCTTGGTCCTAATGGGTCTGCGGCCCCATGGGAGCCAGCAGATGTCAAGTAGGTCAGAGATGTCAAGTAGGCATTGCTACAGCTGGATACTTGGATGCCCAGAGAGGCAGCTTGAATGCTGGTGAGAAGAAAATACTGGGTTGCCTCGGAAGAGTAATGAGAAAATACTGGGTTGCCTTGGGAATAGAACCCCGAGGAGGCCAAGGACCCCTCGTGAAGAACCGCCTCCTGTCAGCTGAGGGGAATACTCATGCTAGCTGTTGCTCGCCTGTTCCCTAGGCACAGATTTGAAAGTCCATGTGGAAAGGCGCGGGTCAACCAGAGTATTGGGTGGAGCTTGGGGCTGAATGTAGATAGGAAAGACATGAGTCCTGGAGTGGGCCTGGACTACAGAGCAGTCAGTCTTGGGGTGGGGGTGAGGGGGTGAGATCTTAGAGTGAGATAGATGGTGGCTGAAGGTGGAGGGCCTTGGCGTGATGAGAGGGCAGGCGCCTAGTATGGTGCCCCAGGGTAGGCGAGGACCCCTGGGGTGGGGTGATTACGGACTGGGGTGCTGACTCGAAGGTTAAGGTTTGCAGTTCAAAGCCACCAGCCACTGGGGAAAAGATCAGGCTATGGTTCAGAACCAACTTGGGCACCCAGCAACAAGAAGGTGGGCAGCCATGAGCTGGGGGGGTCAGTGGAGGCTTTAATTTAGAAGCGGCTGTAGACTTGAGGGTAGCTGCGCCCTCCCTGTGCGACACCCTGCCTGTGGCTTAGTGTGGACTGCATTCGCGTCCGAACTCCAGATGTATGCTTTCTCTCACCTCTCACTCAGTGTTTAGGAATGTAAAGTTTCGTTTGCAAAGTAGGACGGTGCACCACTGTGATTAATGAATGGAATGACTTGTGGTTCAGGGGGCTATGGGACAAACGCCTTGGAAGCCTACTCTGGGGGTAGGGGGGCGGGGAGGAGCGAGAACGGGCCTAGGCAGGTTGTCGGTGAAGGACTGCCTGAGGACGAGGGGAGGACAAAGGTGGTCCTTTTAATGGATGCTGCTCATGTTGAAGTCCGCCCAGATACTGGGACCAGGAAGGGGCTAGTAAAGAGGTGACGATCAGATGAAGCGTTTGTTGAAGCTGCGGCTCTTTCAGGCTACACCCTCGACTTTCATGAATGAGATGTGGAGCTTTTGTCATCGCTTAAATATAAGAATGCATGGTTTGGCTGAGCCCTGGTGGCATAATGGTTCAGTGTGGGACTGCGGCCCATTGGCTTGGCGGTTCAAATCCAGCAGCAGCTCTCCGGGAGCAAGGCTGGGTAGCTCTCACGACCACCAGAGGGCAGTGATGCCCCCCAAGACAGACAAACAAAAGAATGCGTGGTTTTTAATTTTTTTTTCAAACATACTGTGTGAGTTGGAATGATGTTTACGGAGCAAATTAGCTTTCCATTCAACAATTCATGCCACTGTATCCCATTTCCTTGTGTTGGGCATTTGCCAGGCTTTAACCTTTTTGAACACAATTTCCTAAGGTGTACACTCCTTTCTGTTGTGTTTCTGTTGCCTTTATAGACCTGCTTCTTGTTGCCTGAAAATTGAATTCCGAAACTGACCTCTGAAGAGCAATTAGGGCTTTAGTCTTGGTGTGAATTGTAAGCCTCATCTTTTAATTTAGTTTTATTTGTGTAAGCTTCATCTGTCAGCATTGTGAGTTTGGCCCCACTCCATCCAGGACCTGGGTGTGGTCCCACTCAGAGTCGGCAGCCCAGTGGTAGCTGAGGGGCACCAGCTCGTTCTGATCTCGGGTCAGGGAGCCTTGTGGACTAATTGTTCCAGTGCATCTTTGGTTTATTTTCTTTCTTTCCCCTTCGAGATGGAGAAGAGACCAATAATTCTTTTTCTTTTCTTTTTTTTAGGCCAATAATTCTTAGGCCTTATTCTATGTCACGGCTCCAATTGAACATTAGAGCAGCAGAGATGAGGCTAGGTGGGTTTGTGAGGCTCCCCGAATGGCAGTGACTCACTTCTGCACATGAGACTCTGGGATCATGAGATTAGCTTTGCCCGAGACTTAGTCACTTGAAGAATGGTCAGGCACGTAGATGCCGCCCATGCCAGTGGGTCAGGTCCTGTAACTGCAGCTTTTTACCTCCGTTCCTGTGGGGAAGAGCTCGAGCACTGGGCTGGACAGCCGTGGTGGCTGCCATAACCGATGTCCTGCTTATTCACAGACTTGCTTCGGATGTTCTTTGACACGCTGTACGACGAGGACGTGGTGAAAGAGGAAGCCTTCTACAGCTGGGAGAGTAGCAAGGACCCTGCGGAGCAGCAGGGCAAGGGCGTGGCCCTTAAATCTGTCACAGCCTTCTTCAAGTGGCTCCGCGAGGCCGAGGAGGAGGAGTCCGACCACAACTGAGGGCGGGTGGGGCTGGGGACATGGAGCCCCCTGGACACGAGGATGGCCCAGCCAGCTGCCCGGACTGCAAGGGGGGTGGCAGCGGAGGCGGCGGCGGCGGCGGCGGCGGCGGCAGTGGGTGCCTGTAGTGCGGTGTGTCTGAGCTAATAAAGTGGCTGAAGAGGCAGGATGGCTTGGGGGCTGCCTGTGGGCCCCCCTCCAGGACGCTGCCCGGTGCCCCTGGCCTCCCCCTGGGGCACAGAGATATATTATATATAAAGTCTTGAAATTTAGTGTGTCTTGGGGGGAGGGGCACCACCGCCTGCCCCTGGGGTCCTTTTTTATTTTCTGAAAATCACTCTTGGGACGGCCGTCCTCGCTGCTGGGGGCATATGCCCCAGCCCCCGCACCACCCCTGCTGCTGCCTGGGCAGGGGTAAGGGGGGCACGGTGCCTGTAATTATTAAAACATGAATTCAATTACGCTCACGCCTCTGCTTTATCAAGTGCGCCCTCTGGAAGGTCTGGCCAGGCGGCCCGCCAGCGCTCAGAGCTGGCACTGTAGCACTCTGGCTGGCTGTGACCAGGGTGGGCACGAGGAACGGGAGGGGAAAGGAGACAAGTAGCCCTGCTGCTTCTCTTGCTTACAGACTACAGGAGTGCGATCTGTGGAAGCCAGGGTTGTAGCCGGACCCCTCAGCTCAGCTCTGGCAGATGAGGCCAGTACAAAGGGCCCTGCGCCCGGGTGGCATAGGCCCCTCTAGCGTTGCATCAGGGGACCCCCACCCTCCACAATCCAAAGACCTGCAGATTGTGGCCTGGGCCTTAGGCCGCTCTTGCGTGGCCGTGATGTCACGTTCGCCCCGCCCACGAAGTGGTGACGGCAGTGGTCACGCCCCCGCGTTTACGTCACCGGCCCGGTTCCCTCTCCCGGGAACAGCGGCGGACGCTCGGCTCCCACCCCCCTCCCCTCGCGCGAACTCTCCCCTCCCCTCCCCTCCCGGGTGGTGGCCGCGGCCTGGCCCTGTGCAAGGCGATGGCCCGGGCCCCGAGCGCCGGCTAGCGTGCCTGGAGATTGGGCCATGGGCTGCGTCGGCTCTCGGAGCCCTGCAGGTCAGGGTAAGAAGCGGAGGCTGGGCACCGGCGGGGGAGTCGGGCTTCCGCCGCTGGGTGCGCGGACTGCGGATGGGTGGGGGCCTGAGGAGGGGGTCGGGGTTGCGAGAGGGAGGAGCCTGCACCCAAGAGGCGGGTCCGATAGGGGGTGGGAGCAGGGATGAGCGGGGAGGGGGCTAGCCCGAGTCGGGTTCGCCTGCCTGCTTCTGGGCTTTGCAGGGCGGTCTCCTGGCCTCTCAGCTTCCGCCTGCGTCCTGTGGCCCAGCGTGGCGAGAGGTGCCCAGCCTTGGGGAGGGCCAGTCTACCCGATGCGACGCCCTCTCTCTAGCCCATGCCCACGCCCACTCCCCTCAAAATACTTCTCTCCCGGTCCTGGGAGTGGCCCTTTGCTGGGAAGCAGCCTCTGTGTGTGCCCCCATCCCGGGAAGGCAGTTGGGAGGCCGCGAACCCTGGCCAACACCTAACCACAATGTTTGTCCAATACTGCTCTTCGGAGTCAGCTGGTTGGTGAAATCAGCTGAGAGAACCGGGACCCCTAGTTTGGGCACCTGTGAGCACCTCTCAGAGCAAATCTCTGCTCGAACCCCCCTCACTCCCCTCAAAAACAAACGGCCCTACCCAAAGAGAGGCCCTCCATCCCGGTGGGCACCTTGCCCCACCTGCTGGCCCCTGCCTGCGCCGCCTCACTTTCTATGGATGGTGATGCAGACTGGGGCCTGGCCTTGGTCCCCTTGGAAAGGTCTGCTAGTTTCCTTTACTGTCGTGAATTTCTCTGATCCTAAAGCCAGGCAGAGACTGGAGACGCAGGGCTGTGTATGGAATGAGTCCCCCGCCTGCAGGGCAGGTGGTCAGACTCACAGACAGACCTCAGTGTGCTTGTTATGTGAGGTTCCCCGGACCTAAGGCTCTGGCTGAGATTTGCACTTTACTTGGGTGCCTGTGGGGCATTCTGGGACTTGTAGTCCTACAATAACCTCATGTTTATCGAACTGAGAAACTGACTGATCTGGTATTGCTGGCCCTGCTAAGGCTTGGAGTTCAGGAAGGCATCCCCCAGGGGCCACCCCCCTTCTGTCAGGAAAGCGTGTGACCGACCTCAGGATTGGCGGGAAGAATCCCGATTAGCCATCAGCTGTGGGCCAGGGATGACCTGTAACCTCATGTCTTCCTTCTGGTTGGTAGCATTTCTGGGGACCACCAGCTGGCTGAGGCTCAGGGACAGAGACGGCTCCTCCAGCTAAAAGGTCAGTTGTGCTGTGGATTGCCCATGGGCGCTGTCGGGCTGACGGGCCTCAGCTCAGCTCCCCGAGCCCCAGAGAGCACAGTTGGGCCCCCACACTCCCCCACCTTCTTGAAGCCACGAGGCAGGAACGTTCTCCTTATGTGACTAGGCAAAAGTTCCAAGTGGGGAGGGGACTGTCTCAGCATCCGGAGCCAAAACAG
>PVJH01008403.1:58873-85714 GCA_004026705.1 Nesogale talazaci
ACCTTCCCTGGGGTCCGGGGGGTTAGATGGGGAGGGTGGAAATCTTTAAGAGAGTCAGAATTGTTCAAAGTTTACGTTTTTGTTGTTTCCTGTGGGGTTTTGATGATAACATCCATCCAGAGGGGGAAAGTGGCCGGTGGGCGGCCACAAAATGGTCCTTGGGGCGCCAGGGCGGGGCTTTGTGCTGGGGACTTTCAGAATGGAGAGCACCCAGGGGTCCTTGATAGTGGGGGAGGTGGGGGAGGGGTGAAGGAGATGTGATAGGGCCACCCTGAATGAAAGTGGGGGGGGTGGCTGGCAGAAACGGGGGTCCCAGCTAAACCGCTGTCCCCCACCCCCTCAGTAGCCTCGGACCCGGCGTGGGCTGTGGAGTGGATCGACCTTCCTCGGGGCCTCTCTTTAACCTCCCTGGGATCGGCTCGGACCCTTCGAGGCTGGAGCCGGTCCTCCAGCCCTTCCTCCGCGGACAGCCAGGACTTGTCAGAGGTGCGGAGCCCCTGGAGGTGGGGGCGGGGAGATGGCACCCACCCCAAGGGAGCGATCTGTGTGTCTGTGCGCCCGCCCCCGCCTCGCCCGCCTGCTTCTGGCTCCCTTTTCCTGCGAGCGGAGGCGCTATCCGGCCGGCTGGGCCCCAAGGCCGCCCCCGCCCGGTCTGCTCGGCTCGGCGCCCTGCCAGCGGGCGGGCCAGCTCGCGCCGGGGGCGCTGACGTCAGCTCATCCCGGGCCGTATCCCGGGAGACCCTGTTGCATGGTGATGGGTTGCCAGGGAGACACACACCTTTTCGCTGGGCCGCGGCCGCAGCTGCGCCAAGTGCGGGGCACGAATGGCGGCGCGCAGGGGGAGTGGAGGGTGGGCGGGAGGGCGAGCGTGCCAGGAAACGCCCAGCCAGGGCTCCTCCCTGCAGGCCTGGCAGGAAGCTACCGGCGCCACCCTGGGGGCCCTGCCCCGCAGGTACTGAAGGGGAGGGGCTGGGCGGGCCTGAGGCCCCAGAGCCGGCGGGGGAGGCGGGGACGCGGCCCGGGGAGCTGGGGAGGGGGCTGTGCCACACTTCATTGATCCCCCGAGAGAATGTTCGCTGGGGCTGGTCTGGAAGCTGGGATCCAGGTGCAGGGTGGCGGGCGGAATCCAGGTGATCCAGGCCCGAGGCGCTGTGTGTGGGTGTGTGTGCCAGGGGAGGGGCTTGTGGAGGGCCCTGAGAAGGAGGGAAAACTGGGCTGACAGCAGTATTCCGGGTGAAGGCCCCTGAAATGGTAGGGAGCCTTTTGACCGAGTAGCACCCAGGGGTTCCTGTGCCCCGGCCCGAGAGCCGCCCCCAGTGAGGGCGGGGGAATGGCTTAATTGCATGGAGGTGGTCAGGAGTGGATTGGTCAGGCTGGCCTGGGAGCGGACAGGGGTCTCACAGAGGGGGCCCCTTGAGTGCCTGGGTGTGAAGCCTGCACTTCCTTCTTTGGGCAGCTGGGACAGGGGTAGGGGTGGGGGTGGGGGTGGGCGACGAAGACCTGCTGGGACTAGTTGGCACCCCACGAAATGATTTGTTCACCCGGCTTCAGCGTTTGAGGGAGTGGCCGGGCGCCAGGCCCTGCGCTAACCCCCCAGGAGCAGTGGCCAGCACAGATAGAGGATCAGAAGAAACAAGACTGTTCAGGAGAGACTCTAAGCCCACACTGTGACGGAGGCCCCAAGTGGGAACAGATGCTGTGGTGGAGGGAGATTTCTGAGAGGTGGCCCACTGGGAGGGAAGACTCCTCCTCCTTCCTCTGCATGCAGGGGGAATGGAGTTTCAGCCAAGGCCTGAGGGAGTCAGGGACTCGGGGGTAGGGGGTGGGGGGTGGTGCCCCACTGTGCACAGCCTCCTAGACTTAGAAAATAGGCCCTGGCTGGGGGCCCACGTGGGCTGATCTGGGCCCATGGAGGGTCTGCAGAAGGGCAGTGGCCATGAGAGGAGCAGGGGAGAGGGAAGCTCGCCCCCCCCCCCACCTTTTGGAGGTGCAGTCAGGTGGTCTTAGCAACAGTTTCGGGCAAGCCAGACCTAGGGAGGACTCACGGAATGCCTGTGTGGAGCCAGGGTGAACTGGAGTGTGAAGCTGTGTCAACAGTTGAGGCGAAGGCAGGGGGGCACGGTGAGGTTGGGGGAGCTTGGTTTGGGCTGTGTTGCATGGAGGCTGCAGTAGGTAGTCTGGGACCATCTAGGATTTGGTTCTGAAGACTGATAGGAGGAGAGATCTTTGAGGGAGTCCCTGTTTGGTCTGTGTCCTCTTTTCCCTTTTCTCAGATGTCCCCCTCGCTGGCCCTCTGACTGTCTTGGTGAAGCAGGGCAGGTGGAGGGTTAATGGCAAGTCTCCCTTGTCCCCTGGGAAGACAGTTAGGGTCTTCGGAGAATTCACGGAAAAGGGATGAACTTTTCACATCCGTGTGTGCTGGACTGGGCATAGCTTTTTACCTAACTCTGAACATTTCCTGGCAACCTCTGGCCACCCATGGGTACCCTGGGATCTGCTCCCGATACTGGGGGTAGGTCAGGGTGGGGGGGTGTCTCTGGGTGTGGGGACTCGCTGCTGTCCGAGGGGCACTGACCTCCTGGTGACTGCCACTGAAGGTGAATGTTGGAGACACAGTCGCAATGCTGCCTAAACCCCGGAGAGCCCTAACTATCCAGGAGATCGCTGCGCTGGCCAGATCCTCCCTGCACGGTATGCCCCCCCCCCCTGCCTGCCCCACTCCGCGCTTTCTCCGGGCTCTCTTCCATGCCCTTCGGGACTATAGGGGATGACCTCTTTTTTTTTTGTTTTGTTGTGGACATCACTGCTCTCCGGCGGGAGTAGGAGGCCCAGCCCCACTGCTAGAATTGAACCTCCATCCCAGTGGGCCGCAGTCCCGCGCACAACCACTACGCCACCGGCGCTCAGCCCGGGGATGACCTTTTGTGGGGATCTCTCATACCCCTTTCGCCCGCCCCAAAGCTCATGTAGAACCTGCGTTGCCGCCACCGGGCAGTTAGGTACCCGCAGCCCATGCCCTTACCAGGCTTCTTTATTTTGCCCCCTCCTCCCCCAGGTATTTCTCAGGTGGTGAAGGACCACGTGACCAAGCCCACCGCCATGGCCCAGGGCCGAGTGGCCCACCTCATTGAGTGGAAGGGCTGGAGCAAGCCCAGTGACTCCCCCGCGGCCCTGGAATCGGCCTTTTCCTCCTACTCGGACCTCAGTGAGGGCGAGCAAGAGGCCCGGTTTGCGGCAGGTGGGTGGTCAGCCACACCAGCACGCGCGCGCGCGCGCAGTCACAGGGGGCTGTGAGGGGCGGACAGACACCCCCTCTCCCCTGCCCTCTCTCCAAGCTGCCCGCCGAGCTCTCAGCTCAGCTCACCTCTGCCCTTCAATTCATCCCCCGTCCTCCCCCGCAGGGGTGGCCGAGCAGTTTGCCATAGCAGAGGCCAAGCTCCGGGCCTGGTCTTCGATGGACGGGGAGGACTCCACAGACGAATCCTATGATGAGGACTTCCCTGGGGGTGTGGACACAGGTGAGAGGCCATCCCTTGCGGGTGCTGCCAACGAGGGTGGACTTGCCTGCTAGGCTCTGGGGTCCAGGATCCACCACGCCTTTGGCAGGGGTGAGAGAGAGAGGTAGACTGTAAGTCTTCGACAGCCCCGGGACAGGACTGAAAGAAGGGTGCTGGTGCCTTGCCTCCGGGTGGGTGCAGAAGGCCAGTCTGTGCCATGTATGTCTCGGCCGGCGCAGAGGACGGCACGGAGCTACAGGGCCGCAGGCAAGACAAACAGGAGCCTGCGGGGCCTCCTCCAGTCCTGGCCTTCCAGCCCCGCCCCGCCAGTGGGCCCGGCCCTGGGCCAGCGTCTGGAGAGGGACCCCGCGGGGCTGAGCGCAGCTGCACAGCTCTGCTTTCATGTACCGCCCCTCCCAACCCCTGCCCCACGGGCGCCCACCACGGGCTGCCTCTGCAGTCAGCCTCTCCCGGCCCCTGCCCTGCCTGTGAAGGTCCTCTGCCTGACTCCACCCTTTCAGTCCGTGAGCCGGCCACCAGCTGCTGCTGCTGCTGCAGCGACTGTCCAGGCCCAAGCGGAGCATGTGTTTTTTTTTCTTTTTGGTTTTTGGGGCATCACTGCTCTCCGGTGGTGGGAGTAGGAGGCCCAGCCCCACGGCTGGAATTGAACCTCCGTCCCAGTGGGCCGCAGTCCCGCGCACAACCACTACGCCACCGGGGCTCAGCCTGGAGCATGTGTTTTTGTTTCGAGTCCCAGGCCTGCCTCGACCCCTGCCTGGGCTCACACCCATGAATGTGTATCTCAGATCAGTATGAGCCCACGGCGGGTCTGTGTGCATCTTAGCAAAAGATGGGCAGTGCGGCCCTGTGGTTGGTGGGCAAGGGGGCGGGGGGGGTGGGGTGGGTGCGCAGACGCACAGAGGGTCCTCTTGGGCAGTGAGCAACTGTGTGTGGTGGCACCTGCTGTTCGAATGCCCAATTCACCACTTAAAAAACAGAAGTCCGGGTGGGTGGGGAAACGTACACACTTGGCCAAGGTTACCCACTCTAGCCCAAGTGGCATGAAGGAGGGCAGAGGGCAGGTTGGAGGCTGGCCGCTAGTAGGAACAGGGCCAGCAGAACTGCCCTCCCTCCTCTCCTCTCCTCTCCGCCAGACCTATCCGGGCAGCTGCCCCTGGGAGCCCACCTCCAGGACCTCTTCAGCGGCCGCCGCTTCTCCCGGCCCCTGCGCCAGGGCTCCGTGGAGCCCGAGAGCGACTGCTCGCAGACCGTTTCCCCAGACACCCTGTGCTCCAGTCTCTGCAGCCTGGAGGACGGGTTGCTGGGCTCCCCTGCCCGGCTGGCCTCCCAGCTGCTGGGCGAGGAGCTGCTCCTTGCCAAACTGCCCTCCAGCCGGGAAAGTGCCTTCGGCAGCCTGGGCCCACTGGAGGCCCAGGACTCACTCTACGACTCGCCGCTCACAGAGCCCTGCCTTTCCCCTGCCGAGGGCGAGGAAGAGTCGGCGCCCTGCGCGGACTGCCAGCCGCTCTGCCCAATGCCGGTGGGCAGCTGGGTACAGCAGCGGCAAGCCTCTGACGTGACCTCTTCTGGGGTGGTGTCTTTAGAAGAGGAGGCGGAGCCTGAGGAACAGTGACCCAGATGCTGCCTGGTGGTGGCATGCGTCCCCAGGCTGCTGCTGGGGACAGAGCCTCCATGCCCCCGTGCGGGCACAGGCTCCCAGCAGAGCTCTGCAGCCCAAGGGCTGCTGGGAGCACTCAGTCCTCCGTTGTGTGTTTTGCATGAAAGTGTTTGGAGAGGAGGCAGGGCCCGGGCTGGGGGGCGCATGTCCTGCCCCTACTCCGGGGGCTTGCCGGGGGTTGCCCGGGGCCTCTGGGGCATGGCTACAGCTGTGGCAGACAGTGATGTTCATGTTTTCCAATCAAAACCGCCGCACACACATCTCCTCCTCGGACGACGTGAACCCCCACGGGGATTTTTGTGACGGGGCTGTGTGGCCCACTGGAGTGGGGGAGCCCCCCACCTTCTCTGCTCCCTCCTTCCCTCCACGTCCCTGTGCCGTGCTTGATAGACTCATCGTCACCCGGGGGTGGGAGCTGGCTCCTGTGCCCTCCCAGAGCCTGCGGACTGAGCCCACCCCTGGCCCCTGCTCAGCTGGGTTTGTGCAGTGCTTCCCCTCTCCATCGGCTCTAAACCACCTTTCTTCCCGAGGCAGCAGGGTTCTGGGTCGGTTCTTTCAGGCGGGGCCTCTCCGGGAGGTGTTGGGATGGTTAAAGCAAGTTGCCTTTCCCCGGGTGGGCCCTGTCTGGACGTGTGGGTAGGTTCCTGGCAGGCACAGCCGGCCGGGGTGCCCGTTCCCCTGGAGCACTTTTGGTGGGTGCAGTCAGAAGCCGGGACGACGGGGTGGCCCTGGTGGCTGCACCGAATGATGACCGGAGTGTCCTCCCAGCAAAGGCCACAAGGGGGCGCAGGGGGAGGTGTGTGCTGCTGGCTGCCCCAGGTAGGATTGGTGCCAATGTGGGGACCAAGAGGGAGTGGCCCCCCTGGGGAGGAGGGGGTGAGGGATGTTTCTGGCCGTGGGTGGCTGCAGACTGAGGAGCCTTGTCAGCGTTGGCACGTGAGAGGGCCCGGGATCGGACGGGGCACAGGCACTCTCCATGTAAGTGGCTCATTAGGTGTTTATTTTGTTCTATTTAAGAATTTGTTTTATTAAATTAATATAAAAATCTTTATAAATCTCTATATACATCTGGTCATTGGAGGTTCCAGTATAAATCCATCTTAGTTCTACCCTTCATCCCCCACGGCTGGGGGAAGCAGGGTCACGTAGCCATCCTCCCGCATGCCCTTCAAGGCAGTGCTGGTTCAGGTTCCAGGTAGGAGGGACCTGAAGAGGCAGGTGGCCCTGAGCTGCCGCGGCGTCCCCCAGGCAGAGGGACAGTGAAGGCTGCAGCCCCGGCCCTCGGGGCATCACTGGCATTTGTCGTCGCTGTCGGAAGGGCTGCCTTCCCGGGGGAGGCCGTGTCGGGAGCGGGGGCCCCACAGTGCATGCACCTCTGTGGTCTCCGTGTCACTGCTGCTGGTGGCGCTGTCCCGGAAGCTCGCCAGGGGCGGCCGGACCCTGACGCCCTGGGCCGTGACGGAGCCCTCGATGGCTTTCCGGAGCTGGAGGATTGAGAGGGTCCGGTGGGCACCTGGGCTCGGCTTCTCAGGGGTGGGGGTGGGTGGGGGTGAGCTGGAGAGTAGAGGGTGAGCTGGGTTTGGGGGATGCAGAGGTGACTTTGGGGGCCACCGCTATCTCACCTCCTTCAGCGTGACAATGCCAATGAGTCGGCCAATACTGGTGACGTAGGCGTGGTCCACTCCCAGCAGTGAGAAGATGGTGTGAGTCTGTAGGAGAGAGGGAGAGGCGGGGCTCTGGGAGGGGACATCACTGAGCTGGGGTGGGGTGGGTGCCCTGCTGGGCTGTGGCCACGGGAAGGTGTCTCGCTTCCCGAGCAGGACACTGCTCAAATCGGCCGCAGCTCCACGCCACCAGAAGACCTGGTCCTGCAGCCCCAGGCAGCCTTTCACCACGCTGGCCCTCCAGGGCAGAAGGCCCAGCAGCCTCCAGGTGCCCAGAGGCCCCCCACACCCCTTAGGGGCCCTGGATTCAGTGCCTCTTTCCTCACTACTTTGCAGTGGTTGACAGAACCAGCCCCATTGGTCCCCATTTGCTGGCCGACTGGCCAGTTTGGATCTCTCTTAAGGACCAATAGCTCAGTCTCGCCCCAAGCATTCTACAGTTCTCCGGGTCCTTTCCACACCCCCCTCCCTCACTCTGGTTTGACTCGGCCCCCACGCTTTCAAGTGCCATCACTAAAGGCTCAGAAGTTCCCAGCCAGTTCCCCTAGTGCCAGAAGGGAGTTTTTGAACCAAATGTCCTGAAAACACACACACACACACACACACACACACACACACACACACACACACAGCCCTGCGCAACAGAGGTTCCTGGAATTTTGGATGTTGGAACTGTCTCTTAGCTCCCTGTTCAGGAGTGTGCCCTGGCTTGATGTCTGAATTGAATTGGGCATTAATAACCTGGCTCTGCATATCAAGCACTCAGAATTTTAGTTAAATGTCTTCTCATTCACTTTCCTAGGAAGGGCTTGCCAGAATCTCCCAACCCTTCTCTGCCGTGGGGCCTGATGACTTGGAAGGGGCTGTTAGTTCAAACTTTTCAGAGCGCATGCTCCCACACCCTCGTGCACTCAGAATTGTGTGTGGTTAACCAGAGTCTAGGGTCCTAGCCAGTGGCTCCTAGCTTCAGACAGAAATGTGTATGACAAGATGGCCAAGTTTAATGTGTCCAATGAGCCTTCTCGGCTGCTTCCACGAATCCGATGAAATAGTTCCGCTGAATTCTTGTCCCCCATCAACCACAATCTGCATGAGCTACAGAGGGCGGCTCTGGTGGTGAAGTGGTTAAGCTGTTGGCTGCGTATTGAAAAGGTTGGCAGTTTGAGCCCACTAGGGAAAAACGTGCCAGCCTCCTGCAGCTTCTGCAGACACGGCCTTGAGACCCTGCACGCACTCCCCTGGTTGGTGGCCTTGCTTCCAGGCAATGGATGGCAATCTTGGTTTGGTTCGTGCCTGGGAAGTGTGCAGCCCTGGTCACTATCACAGCCACATCAGCGCTCACCAGAGGCAGGGCCGCTGTGGCTAAGGGGCCTTTTGCCTCCCGTCTCTCTCCCCTCCAGCTGGACCCTGCCCTCCTCTCTAGCCTGAGTGGGAGCCCAGCTCCCTAAACTGGCCTGTCTGTCCAGCCTCAGTCCCACCCACCCTGCACCCCAGCTTCGCCTCACACCTCACCATCCGTTCCTGAAAATACCCCTGTAGTTCACAACTCTAACTCTTCCCCCGCTGCACCACTTCCACAGTTGCACATGAACCCATCAATCTTCTGACCCCTCACCTCAAACCCCAACTGCGCTTCTCAAGGCTCGGAGCTGGGAGCCACCCTCTTCCCCCCCTCAGCACTGTGCACTTGTCTCTGGTTTCAGACGGCGACCCCCGCCGAATAGGCTCTCCTGCAATAGCGCCCAGTCTTGGTGGGGCCCTCTGTCACTTGAGGGCAGGGGTGGCCTTGTCCATCTCTCGTCGTAGGGCTCGGTGTGATGCCCAGGACCTGGATTCCCAAGACCGAGTGCCTTTCACGCTCACAAATGCCCATGAAGTTGGTCTTGGTGCGGCGGAGCTGGTTCTGAGCTGGTTCTTGGGGAAGGGCTTCCTCTTCCTCACTGCCCCTCTCCCATGGTACGATGCCCTTTCCCAGGGACTGGCCTCCCCTGGTGAGGCGTTGGAAGCACGTGCAGGGAAACCGCACCATTCCCACTTCCGCGGAGCAGTCCGGCTGCACTTCTTCCCAGACGGAGGCCTGTTCCTTGGGCAGGGCTCTCAGTCGTCTGCCAGCCCCGTGATTCAAGGGCATCGATTCTTCAGTCTCTCTTCCTCAGTGTCCAACCTTCGCCTGCATGCCAGGCCGTTGGAAATGCCATGGCTTGGGTCAGGCGCACCTTATAGCCCTCCAAGTGCCACCCCTGCTTGCCCACACTTTTAGAAAGCGGTCCCGGGCGGCAGATTGACCCAATGCAGGCTGTTCTTTGATCTCTTGCCTAGTGCTTCTAAGATATACTTATGAGGGAGGCATGGCAATTATCTTCATTTTACAGAGAAGTGGGGCACAGAGACTCCATCCAAAGACAGCTGGCAAAGGACTCACAGCTGGCTGACAGTGCAGAACCAGGGTTCGAGCCCGGCCAGTGTGGGCCTTGGGCTGGCACTCCTAGCACCCCCACCCCTTTCTCCAGCTGCACATGCAATTAGGGAAACTGTCTCGAGTGTAGTCGCTCTCCTCCTCCTCCGTTCTCCTGAATTTAGGGGGGGGGGCTGCTTATGGGCCCCTCAGGACCTGCAAGTTAGGCCATTTTGAATTCTGATCTTCGATGTTCTTAAACGCCTTCAGTTCTTGGTCCTTTGCTAGTTGGTCCTTCAAAGGCTGCCTCTCTGATTTGTAAGCTTGTAACAAACACCTGCTTTGTTCTTTTCCATTGTAATTTCGTTAGACACCCAGGAGCCCACTGGTGGGCGCTCCCTCTCAATTCTGGCTCTTGAGAACAGTGACTTGACAGGGAGAGGGACAGCGTGGCCTTCTGAGCGAATTCTGGGATCGAGGCCAGAAGATCTGGGCTCTGGGCCTGTAACTGCTGTATGGATTCGGTCAAGTGACCTCGGCGTGACGTGCCTCAGTTTCCCCAGGCCTGGGTCTGCCGCTACACAGCTCTGTAGCTCACCGTCCTCCTCTGTTTAAGTTGGAACGTCTCTCTATCTTGTTGCGTGGGTACCAGCCTCCTCGGGAAGGGCTTTGCACAGTGCCCGGCACAGAGCAAATACTCAGAGAAACAGAACGCCACAACCAGGGTGATGCTGTCGGCAGGAGCAGCCACGGAGGTCTTCCCTTCACCTCGCTGCTTATCGATACGTTGTTCTCAGGCCCCATTACTCATGGGCTCACTTTGCTCCAGGTCTGTCTCCAAAGGCAAGTCCTGCACCTTCCTTAACCTCCTGATCTTTGTGTGTCCCCCCCACTGGGCCCCTGCGTGCCCTGGGGCTTTGCTGCCTGTCAGAGTGTTCTGCCATGCGGTGAAAGCCAGGAGTCCGAGCTGTGGAGCTTGGGAGTGTTCAGCCTGCCCCCTTCAGCCCCGGGCCTCTTGGCCTCCAGCGTGAAGTCTAACCAAATTCTGGCTGGAGCACCTGTGGGGGCCTGAGCCCTCCTGCCGGACCTGCCTGCACCCCCTCCTCCACCCAGAGAGACCCCGACACAGCCAGCCCTTTGCAGAGCTCTCTCCCTCCTTTGGGGGGTCTGTGGTCTCCCGCCCCACCCACCTGTCTACCCCCTTCTCTCCCTGCACTTGGGTGGCCATATCTGGAAAGGCGGGGGAGCCCTCTGTGCTTTGCTCTGGCCCGCATTGAGCACAGACTTTCTGGGGTCCCACATTCCAGGGCCCCACTGGGCGCTTCTCATCTCGGTTTCTCTCTTCTCCGCAGTGCCCTCCCTGGGACTTGGGGTTGGTTGGCTTTTTATTAGATTCTTTTATCCTGCTTGTTTCTCACCCGCACTCCGCCGCTCCCCCCACCCCCGTTTCCAGCGTGGGTGTATCAGCCTTGTTGGGCTCTGGCAGCCTCCTGCCTAGCTCTGACCCTGGCTCTGCCTTCTGGCTTCCACCCAGTTCAAGCCCAGCCTTTGTTGCCGTTTGGTCCAGAATTCCCAGGGGGCAGGGCTGAGCAGAGGAAGACCGATGCCTGGCCCGGCCGGAGAGCAGGAAGAGGCGAAGGAAGGGGCCCCCCACCTCCGGCCTCCCGCCTGCCCGCCCGTGCAGCTGTTCTTAGAGCAGGGTAGCTGACAGACAGCCCAGCTCCAAGCCCCCAGGCCGCACCTCGGCCCTTCCTTTGGCGCCCGGCCAGCCGGGTGCCCCGGGCCGGACTCTACCTTGTGCAAGGAGGTCCGCTCCACCAGCTGGAAGGGCGCAGGGTCAATCTTGCAGTCACTGAAGTTGACAGGCTCATCCAGCTGCTGCTCCTCCCACTCCAGGATCTGGGGGTAGAGAACAGGCAGGGGAGCAAGGGGGTGGCCTGCCCAGTGTCTTCCATGGCACCTCCTCCCATGAGCACAGCAGTCAAGAGGAAGGCTGGACACACCCGAGGGCAAACGGTCCAGAGTTCAGTCACCTTACCTCCTGAGGAGTCATCTCGCCGTCCAGGTCTGAGTCACTCTACAGGGGGGACGCTGGCATGAGTGGCTTGATCTGGCCCAGAGCCCACCGCCCGACCTCCCTGAGAGAGGGGCACACACCCCCAGGGAGATGGGGGGAGAGGGCACACACCCCCAGGGAGATGCGGGAGAGGGACACATACCCCCAGGGGGAGAGGGACACATACCCCCAGGGAGATGGGGGGAGAAGGGCACATACCGCCAGGGAGATGGGGGAGAGGGACACATACCCCCAGGGAGATGGGGGGAGAAGGGCACATACCGCCAGGGAGATGCGGACCCGCTTCAGCTTCCGCTTCTCACCGGATTCCGACTTCTCCAGCTGTGTGGTGGGGGCCGAAGCGGGCAGAGGGAAGGGCTGATGTGACTGAGCGTGGGGGCAGCACTGGCACTGCAGGGGGGCAGGGAGGAGAGGGCCCACCACTCACCTCTGCAGTCATCTCGGGGGATGGGCTCCCACAGAAGAGGTTCCTGAGAGCAATACCAGCCGTGTCCTTGCTCCCTTCGGCAGCTGCACATATGCCCCGGGGGCCGTGTCATCCAGGAGGCAAAAAGAGGGTCCTGTGCTCCCCGACCATCCCTGAGGGTGGGCCCTTCCAGTGGGGCTGAGCTCCAGCAAGGGGGTGGGGGGAGGGGGCTCACCTGCAGGGTTCTCCCGGGGGCTCATAGTGTTGCTGGACCCCCTCTTGAGAGCAGGCTTGAGGGGTTTGTGCGTCTCTCCCCGGGTGGCAGGGAAACCTGGGTCCTCTGAGTTCACCTGCGTGGGCAGTGAGGGTTGGCCAGGCTGGGGTGCTGCGCCTCCCTGTATGCCTGCTCCCAGCGTGCATGTATGTGCGCGTGAGTGGGGGTGGTGGTGGCTCTCCCCTCACCTGGAAGCAGACAGCAGCCTCAGGGCCGGGGGCATCAGGTGGGGGGGAGGCCTGGGCAGCCCGGCGCTGGTCCTGCATGAACTGCCGCCGGCGGGCCGGGCTCAGCTGGGCCCCCAGCAGCGCCACCACCTGTGAGCGCTCGATGGAGCCGAGCAGGATCATGGACTCTAGACCGAGGGAGGGAACAGAGGGTGCTCAGGATCTGCAGGCGAGGCTCCCCCACCCTCCCTGGGAGGCACCCTGCTCCGGGCCGCACCGGAGGACTCCACCAGGGCTAGCATGCGGCCTTTGGTTCTGTGCAGCGCCAAGCGCAGGTCTCGGAAGCTGCAGCTGAGGGCGACGTAGGGCACATCCCGCACCATGATGTCTTCCACACGCACTCGGTACTGCCTGGGGCACAGGAGCACGGGGCTCTTGGTTGGCACGGGGCAGGGAAAGCCCCGTGCTGACAGGAGCAGGGCCGAGGGCCGGGGAGTGCTGCCCACCCTCTTTCCATCAAGGGTGAGTACAAGGACAGCTTAGACCAGGAGGGAGTCCCCCCCCCCCGCTCCCCGCCTTCCGCCCTGCATACTGGTGTCGGCCCCAGCCCAGCTCGGGCAGGTAGGGCAGCTTCTTGATGCGTATGATGCTGTCGTAGAGCGAGGGCTGCAGGCTCTGGGCGACGGCGTTGGCCAGGATGACTGCGATCATGACGGGCAGGATGTGGGCAATCTGGCCCGTGAGCTCAAACACGATCACGGCCGTGGACACCGTGTGGGTCACCGCTCCGGCCAGCGCAGCTGCCCCTGGAGACAGCTCCCCTCGGTCAGTGTCCTTGGGCCCCAAGGGACCCGGTCTCCCCCCCCCCCCCCCCCCCCCCCCCCCCCCGGGGGCTGGTCCTGCGGGAGGGCTGCCCCGTCCAGGTCTGGGCATTGGGCTGCTGCCTCTGAGCGAAGGCCAGGGTCGGCCAGCAGGGGGCGCCAGAGCCCCAGACCCAGGAGCCCAGCAAGGGAGCGGGACCCTGGCACTCACCGACCACCGCATAGCCCCCAGGCACAATCCTGTACGTGCTGCTGTCTGTGTGAATCCCATCTGGGAACCAGGCGGCCATGCTTTCCCCCACCAGGCGCCCAAAGGCGGCTCCTTCAGTGAGGGGGGGTGGGAAGAGAAACAGGTAGTGGAGGGGGAGGGCAGGGGCACTAGGAAGAAGAGAAAGGGGCAGAGGGTGGGGGAGGGGCCGGTGGGTCATTTGGTGCCGGGGGGACAGCCCTGCGGGAAGTGGGGGCCGGGGCTGAACCTGAACCCGCTCCCCGGCAGAGAGGAAGTGGAGGAGGGACGGCCCCAGGTACTGAGGGGGGAACCTGCACTCACCGATGACAAAGACAGGCATGAAGGCCCCGCAGGGCACAGGGATGGTGGTGGCCAGAGCAGACATCCAGAACTGCAGGTGGGGGGCGAGTCAGATAGACGTGGGTGCCTGCCAGTCCCAGGGAGTCAAACCCCCCCCCCCCACACACACACACATACGCACACACACTCAGGGACCTGCTTATCAGACAGGCTCCAACTTCCCCAACCCAAACACCAAACTCACTGCTCGTAGTGACTATAGGACAGGGTAGAATGACCCTCAGAGGTTGCTAAGATTTTAACTCTTGACGGGAGTAGAAAGTTTTGTCTTTCTCTTGAGGAGTGGCTGGTGGTTTTGAACTACTGACCTTGTGTCACCGCCATGCCACCAGGGCTCCTTCCAACCTCCCCAGGCCCTGGAACCCACGGAGTCACTCCCCACTGTGTTACCCAGGTGACTCTGGGCCAGCTTGTGTTTCAATGCCTTCATCTTTGAAATGGGGGCAGTACCGTGCTCGCCGCACTGTTGTGGGGTCTGAAGGTGTGAACCGAAGGGACGCACCCAGGGCAGCCCTCGGCACCCCCAGCCCCTGGTGAACCCGCAAAGCCCCACCTTCATGAGAATGAAGATGACCAGCGTCAGGAAGACGTTGGCCCGTGGTGGGCTCCAGGCCTGGGATGTGCTGGGGGGCTCGAGCTCCTCGCCCAGGCCCTGGTGGACCCATGTGCGGTTGTCGAACAGGGTCACCAGGGTCTCTTTCTGTGAGAGCTGTGGGTGAACGGAGCCAGTGAAGGACGAGGAGGGGCCCACAGGAATCCAGGAAGGGCGGGAACCCCACGGTCCTGCTGGGGCTGGGCTGCGCAAGGCCCTCCCACGGGAAAGCGCCAGCTTGGGGTTACCTGTCCGGCCATGAACTGCCCGAAGCCAGGCGGGAAGGTCAGCGTGGAGATAATCAGGGTCACCAGGGCCGGGAAGAGCAGGCGTCTAGACAGGCAGGGTTCAGGGCAGCACACGTGGGCTGCATGCGCCACAGGACGGGGACAGTCTGGGTGGCCCTCCTGTCCCAGGGCTCAGGGCAGGGCAGAGCCTTGGTTCTAAGAGAGGCCCCCTTGGTTGTTCATGAGGGATGGGTCGACGGCGTGACCCCAGGGCCTAAATGTCAGCGTCTGACACCATCACCGGGCAGCAGCTTCCCCTAGCCCACCTGGTGGGCACCTCAGAGCTATGACCCCGCCCCCCCCTCCCCCCCACCGAGGGCACAGGGAGGGAGGGTGTGGAGCAGTCCAGGCTCAGGTGTCCGTTTCTCCCCGTTTCTCCGCAGTGACTTAGTGTGAAGGGCAGGGTGGCGGCAAGCTGGGGTCACCGATGGCAGTTGACCAAAGGTGGGGTAAGGAACAGCTCTGGCTGGCCGCCCTCTCCTTGAAGGACATCCGTCCTAAGGAGAGGCTCCCCCCTGCCAGGCCTCAGGGTTGCAAGCATGAGAGCTGGGCAAAGCTGGCTGGGTGGGCGCAGAGGCTCTAGGGTTGAAATGCCCACGCTGGTGGGGAGTAGGGGGAATGAAGGTGCCCACACTCCGGAGAGCACTGCCCCCTGGGCTAGGATGCAGGCCCTCTGGAAATCTACGCCTCTTTGAGCCCAATGCCCTCTGCCATGGACTGAAAACTCAGAAAGGCCCGTTGCCAGGTCATTCATGACAAGGGGAAAACGCCCGGTTGGCCTGGGAAGCACTGTGGGTCTCAATGGGTGGCCTGTTTCTGAGCCACGGTTTGCCACCGACCTGTGACCCTGTCCTCCCCAGCCCTGCCCACCTCCCGGCGACTTGCGCCCCATCCCCCAGCAGCCCGGGGAGGGCCCGCGCACGTGCGGACTCACTTCTTCATAAGGAAGCGGTTGATGGTCCGCTGCTTCCGCATCACCTGGACAATCTTCCGGTTCAGGTAGACGAAGAGGGCGCCCCCAAAGCCACTAGCAATACTACAGGGGAGAGGCGCCCGAGGGAGGGGGTGACGGTGGTCTTCTCCAGGAGGCCTCTCTCCTTCCCCGCAGCCCCCCCCCCCCCCTCACCAGTGCCTCACCCAATCACAGCAAAAGCAGGCAGCTCCTGCAGGTCAAAGGGGAAGTCCAGGCGGAAGCGGGTTTTGAAGAGGGCAGTGATGGTCTCTGCACGTGAGGCCAGAGGAGCAGTCAGGCCGGGGGGGCCCCCGCCGCCCCCCGCCGGAGCCCCGGCAGCACCCAGCACCCACACCTTCGTCGCGGTTCCAGACAGCCAAGACCCGGAAGATGAAGGCACTGAAGGTGGCGGCGAAGAAACCCCGCCAGTAGTTGCGCACGGCGAAGAAGGTGGAGGTGACCTCAATGCTGAAGAGCACGCCTGCGGGGGTGCGGGGAGAGGGCTGCTGGAAGCCCCGGCGCAGGTCAACCACGGAGGAGGGGCCTAGGGCAGAGCGGGGCACAGGCCTGACCGTCGGGGCTCCCCCCTACCTCCGATGGGCGCCGCAAAGCAGCAGCCCACTCCCACGGCACAGGCAGCGGCCAGCATCTCTGTGTTCCGGGATTCATTCTGAGGACAGCGGGGGGTTCAGGGAGGAGAGCTAGTCAGCCACGGGCTGGGCGGCAGAGCCCTCCTTCCTCCGGGGGGGGGGGGGCGGGCGCCCTCACCTCATAGATGCCCCCAAAGAGGGAGAGGAACTTGCTGAGTAGGGCGGCACACATGCTGGCGATATGCACAAAGGGGCCCTGGGTGGGGAGGGGGCAGAGGGTGTCGGTGGAGTAGGGGTGCAGCCCCCTGACTTGAGAGGGCCCCCCTCCACCCCACCAGTCCCAGCCTGCAGTCACCTCTTTGCCAAGGGGCATGCCGCTGCCCAGGGCACAGGTCAGCCCGATGACCTTAGCTACAAAGGTCTTGAGAGTGAGGTATTCCTTCAGCACCACTCCCCGCAAGATGGTCTTCATCTCCGGGATGCCGGATCCTGGAGGCATTCCCCGAGGGGTGTCACTGGAGAAGGTGCTCCTTTCAAGACACCCCCCCCCCCCAACCACACCTGCCTCTCCTATTGTACCGACGGCCTGAGGAGCCAGGATCTGCGTGAACCCTGCCGAGAACGTGATGAGGACCACGGGATAGGTGACCCAGGCCAGGTACTGGAGCAGGACGTTCGTGTGCAGCCCCCGAGACATCCACTGCTGAGCTGTGGGGACCAAGGCACGCCGCTGCTCCTTCGGGCAACCGGGACCCTGACGGGCTGCCCCAGGCAGAGTCCCGGAGAGCCGGGCACAGGGTGTGGGGAGGGGGCACTCACTGAGGCAGAGACCACTCCAGGCAGGAGGGCCAGAGGGAGAGGGAGGGCAAGTGGTGGCCTCTGGGACTGGCAGTGATTATGCCGAAAGGAGGGGTGGCCAGGCTGGCTGGGGGAAGTGGTCAATGGCTCAGTGGCCAAGATGCCTGGCGTGTGCGGCATGGAGGCAGTATGGCTTTTGCAGTGGCCCCTGCCTTGGTGTCCTCACCCTGCAGACAGGCAGCAATGGCATAGTCCATGACCCAGCTGACCAGTGCCATAAGGAGCCCCAGCAGGACCAGGAAGATCCAGTCCTCACCGACCCTGGACACCAGGAACTTGTGGCAGCGGACGGAACAGACTGGGATCAGGAAGGGGGGGGGGGCGGATGGGAACGGGAGGTTGGCACCAGGAAGTTGCAACCCTGCCCTCCAGTCTACCCACCCTGCCCGTGGGTCCCTGTAAGGGCATCTGCCAGAGGGGCTTCAAAAAGTCAGGGGGGATATTCCATGATCTTTTCATCCCCTTTTCACACTCAGAACCACACAGTATATCTTGGTCTCCCTCCCCAACTGGGGCGGGGGTGGGGTGGCACTCTCACTGCGGCAGGGGGCGCAACGACTCTGTCCGTATTCCAGGAGCTCTGGGGGAGTCCGAGGGGATGGGGGACCCCTCCAGGGCTCGGGTCCTCCCAAACGGATCCGAGCGGCTTCCTCTTTGGCAAAGGCCCCAAGGTCCTGGGTGTATCTGCCATACATCTGCAGCAGCAGGGAGGGCAGGCATTAGCCAATGTGGCCTGAGCAGGGGGATGTCCTGGGCCCTCATCTCCCCTTTCCCTGTCTTCCTATTGAGGACCCCCTCTGAGCACCCAGTTCACACTCTGGCTTGGGGTGTGGGAACAATGCACATAGCGGACTGTGGGCGCTGTCCCGGCCCGAGTGACCGGGACAGCCAAGGTACACAGCTCTGGGGGTGGCAGCATAATTGGCCCTCTCCTCCCAGGCCTTGGGGGAGGGCCCGGAGGAGGCAAAGACTGAATAACGCAAGGCCTGGAGCCTGCAAGTGGGAGGAGGGAAGGTCAGAGAACAGGGGCTGGGGAAAGGCTATGGACAACACGAAGGGCCTGGGGCTGAGCTGGGGGCAGGCCACCTAGGCTGGAGACAGGCAGCAGGGCCCTAATCCTTATCCTAGTCTTGCTGGGGCTTGGGTCTGTGACTGCCTCTGCTGTACAGGGTCACCCCCCCCCCCTTAATCTCCTTGTCCCCATTGCCCACTCCCAGCCAGCTAGCTCAGTGGAGAGAAACTGTGTGTGTATGTGTATGTGTGTGTGTGGGGTGGGGGAAGAGGAGTGTGGTGGCCTCAGCCCCACTCCACAGCTGCCCTGAGCCTAGCAGGCGCTTGGGGACATCAGAGCTGCTGATGCCTGGGTCATGGCTGGATCCAGGGGGGTGACTGGAAGGGAGAGGCACCTCCCGTTGCTGAGCCATGGCTAGACCTGCCAAGCTGGGCGTGTATTGGGGGGGTGGGGAGGAGCAGATTCCGGCTGCCACCCGCAGAGCCTTCGGGATACAAAGGGCTCCTGTTGGGGCTGGGGTGGAGAGGGGAGAGGGAGGGAAAGATAGACACAGAGAGAGGGGGAAAGATAGAGATCAAGGCAAGGGGGAGAAGTCCAGAAAGCAGGCATGTGTGTGTGAGAGAGAGAGAGAAAGAGAGAGATATAGGTGAAGAGAAGAGGCCCATAGATGCAGAAGAGAGAGAGAGAGAGAGAGAGAGAGAGAGAGAGAGAGAGAGAGAGAGAGAGGAAGTTGAGCTGAGAACAGAGAAAGTTGAGTAGAAATTAGCAGCCCCAGTGTAGGAGGTGGGAGTCCAATGTGAGAAAAAGACAAAGGACCAGAGGCCGAAGGGGGAGAGGCTGGACTGGGACTAGCCAGGAGGGAGCTTGACCCTGAGAGACAAGGATGGAAATGAACCTGGAGACAGGGGCCACCAGAGGCCAGGGACCTGGCTGCCTGGGCCAGCAGAACCCTCGCCCTCTATCTTCCCCCCTCACACGAGTGCCACTCCTACCACCTCTCCCTGTCACTTTATCTAGTGGCTCTCCCTTGTAACTGGCACCTCCAGTTACCGCTGAGGCCTCCTCCTCCCCAGAGGTTCCCCAACTGCCACTCTCCCGGGCAAATTCCAGCCTGAGCTGAAGAAGAGACACAGGGCCATCCCCTTCCCTGGGGCTTGGCTCCCCTGCCCCGCTGACAATGGGATGGAGTGGATGGCATGGCTTCTAATACACTGAGCACCGGTGGAGGCCATGAGTCAGCTCAGAGTCCCAGGACCCCTGCTTCTAAGGAGGTCAAGAGACACCCTTCGGCTGGGTGGGGGCTGGATACCAGCAGCAAGGACAAAGGTCCCATCCTATACCCAAAGCTCCAGTCCTGGAAGGTGTCAGGCTACCACCATCCTTTCTGAGTGGATGGGGAAGGGTCCGGTCCAGGCTGGGCTAAGGCTGGGGACTAGGTTTCCGTCTGGTCATCTTTTGGCAACTCCTGGCTCCTCTGCCTAGCACGGTGCACAGTGGGGACAGGGAATGGGCAGAGGGGCGTCCAGGGAGAGAAATTTCAAAGGCGCATGTGCTGAGAGGCAGGATCTGGTGGGAGAAGGAAGGAAAACCTGTGTGTGTGTGTGTGTGTGTGTGTGTGTGTGGTGTGAGGAGAAGGCCACTTGGGGCAAGTCCCTGGTGTCATTGTCTCTTTAGGTCCCCAGCCTGGGCTAGCAGCTCTCACCCCTTGGCCCTTCATCTTCGTGGACCTGCCCACCCCACCCCCAGCCTCAGTTTCCCCTCCTCAGTGGGATGGGGCAGAGCGATAGGAGGCCCCGCTCCTCGTGTTTCCCAGGGTCCCGGGACGCGGACGCACGCCTGGGAGCCGGGCTTGGCTTTGCTTACCAGGGTCTGCTCATACTGCAGCGCCCGCTGCTCCATCCCCTCCTCCTCCGCCGCGGCGGCCGCCGCCGCCATCTCCGCGCTACCCTTTCGTCTCCCGCGGGGGCTGGCGGGCTGGCCGGGGCTCGGCTCCCAGTCCTGGTCGGCAGAGCCCGCTCCGGAGCCGGACGCGTCCCCGCAGCCCCGGCGGCCGAGCTCGCAGTGCGGCGGGCCCCGCGGGCGCCGGGCGCAGCCTCCCGCCCGGGTCCCTCCTCCGCGGGCGGGGTCCCGCGCTGCTCCGCCCGCCCGCGCGTCCGGAGGGGGCCGGCCCTGCGCGGCTGGGGGCTGCCGCGGGGCCGCCTCGCGGGATCGGGGGCGGCGGGGGCCGGGGGGCGCGGCGCGGCCCGGGGCGGGCGGGCCTTTCGGCACGTGGAGGGGCTGGGCCGGTCCTGGGCGGGCGCCGAGCGCTCCGCCGCGCTCTCGCGCGCGCCGCAGAGCCGCCTGCACCGGACCCTCCTCCCCCGGGAGTGTCTGCCGCCGGCCTGCGGAGGCCTTTGTGTCTGCGGGGCTGGGGGGGCGGGGGGCGGGGGCGAGGGCGGGAGGGGACCCCCCCCTTCCTCCCGGCTCCCCGGGGAGGTGCACCCGGAGGAGACCGGCTGGGGTGGGGAGAGGTGCGGTCCGGGGAGGGCGGGCGGGCAGGGGCAGAGGTCGCTTCTCCCTGGCAGGTCCCTAGGAGAAATCCGAGGAGCCGCTGACGTCTCGCCACCGCGGGGGACGGCGAGCTGGGGCCCTGCCTTCCCTCTCAGGGTTCAGGGAAGGGTAGGGCAGAGGGTGGATGGGCAGTGTCGCGGGTAGGCTGGTGAGAGGGGAGGTGGCGGTGCCCGGGACACGGGCAGTGTGCTTGGGGGCAATGCCAGGTGGCAGGGGCACGGGGAGGCAGAGATTGTGCCCCGGGGGCGGGGTGGAGGGAGAAGCGGCGCCCAGGGAGGGGGCGGTGTCCGGGAGGAGCTGGTATCTGAGGGGGTGGCCGGTACGAGGAAGAAGGGGCATGTAGCTCAGTGTCCAGAGTGAACGGGCGGTGTAGGGCATGGGCAGTGCCAGGCTGAAGGGAGTGCTGCGCAGGACCCGCGGTCTTGGTGTGTGGCGGGGAGGGTGCCGTGCCGGAGAAAGGGGCCAGGGTTTTCCCCTGCCCCACAGTGACATCATGGCAAGTCCCCAAACTGGACGGACCTGGCTCGGGTGGCGTCCAGCAGGGCTGGGCCGGCTCGGACCGGCCTGGGCGGGGGGCGGTGCTCAGTGCCAGCTGGAGCGGCCGGGCGCGGCGCCTTGTCCCGCTAGCACACGGGGTGGGGGGGGGGGGGGCGGGGCTGAGCTCCGCCTGCTCCAGCACGGACTGTGTCCTCAGCAGGCACGAGGGCCGCCAGGGTAGGGGTAGGGCCGGGCTTCTCTGGACCAAGGATCAAGGTCCTTGCCTGGGATGGGTCCCTATTCATTACAGTCCTGAGGACCCGACCTCTGAGAGGGCGCAGCAGGCCGTAAAGGCGCGCGAGTAACCCTGCCATTTCGGCCAGAGGCGGGGCTTACGTTCCCGCCCAGGGGCGGTGCCACGGAACCCTAGGTCCACCCTCAAGACTGAAGCCTTTCGGAGAGCCGACTCGGGGCGGAAGTTAGCCAGCCCCGAGAGAGAGGCAGCGGAAGTGGAGGCCGTGCTGCACGTCACCGCGCATGCGCGAGCCCGCTGCCTCGCTGGGACGCCTCAAACGGTGTATGGTACTTTCCCTCGTTTCTTTTTAATCCTCCGCGCGAGGGGGTAGGCGCGTTCCCAGTCTCGGCCGCGCTCTAGGCACCCCTTCACTTTTCGGGACTCCCTCACGATGGCGGGCATCCTATTTGAGGATATTTTCGATGTGAAAGACATTGACCCGGAGGGCAAGAAGTTTGACCGGGGTAAGTAAGGTGTGCAGGGGCGGCGTGAATGGGGGGAGCTGAGCCCCGGCGGGGACACGCCTCCGGGACCGCAGTCGCCCGGGTCACGTGGCCTGCCCCTGCCAGCAGGCCCGGGGGTCCGCGCCTCCTGAAGGAAACGTTTGCTGGGTGGCAAGACTGAGACTTCCACCCTCTCTGGTTTTCCTTCTGCCTCGTGCTCTCCCAGCGCGGTGCTGGCAAACCCAGGGACGTACGGTTCTCGGTTATCGCAAGCGCCACCCACTCTGGGTCAGACCCTGGACTGGGCGCCGCCTCCCTTCCTCCCCACCCCCGTCTCACTCCTTAATAGGACTCCAGGGGGAGGAGCTTCCTGACTTTATCATAATTATGCACCGAAAGGTTAAGTGACTTGCCCAAGGCTGCATAGCAAGTAGTCTGACCTCGGCGCCCGTGTTTCTGTATTACCTTTAGATTGTTCTTTCTTTTCGAGGGGACTCTCGGGAGTTAGAGAGTTGATGGTCCTGTATTCAGTCGCCAGTGCAGTTAGGCTTTTCCTGGCCCTGGCGATGGAGCTGTTCTCTGAGACAGATGCCTGTTCCCCATCCTGATGGAAGACTCAGTTTTTGAATGAATGAATGACATGAATGAATGACTTGCCCAAAGTTACTCCTTCTGTAAATACTTAATTTTTTGGGAGGGGGGGAGGGGCATCACTGCTCTCCGGTGGTGGGAGTAGGAGGCCCAGCCCCACTGCTGGAATTGAACCTCCGTCCCAGTTCGCCGCAGTCTCGTGCACAACCACTACGCCACCGGGGCTCAGCCCGAATACTTAAATTTTTTTAAAAAATGGATTTTGCAGAAAGTTTACCCTGCAAGTTAAGTTCTCGTTTGATAATTTGTGCAAGACTTGTTTGGCAACCTGAATTATTTTGCCTTTTTTTTTTTTTAGAGTTTTATTAGCACTTTATCCACATGTCATACAATTCAGTAATTCCATCATACCAAGACTTGTATGATTAGCACCACATTCAGTTCTAGAACATTTTTGTCTTTCTTGTACTCATTGTTGCTTATGTAATTATTTACTTTTCTCATTGTGGCAGAAGTATGCACAACAAAACATTCTCTGTTGCCACAATTTCTACACGTGTAATTCACTGCCATTGATGCTACTCTTTGTGTTTACAACCATCATTGATAACCTTTCCCAAATTTATTCCACCACCACTAACATAGCCTCCGTGTCCCCTACACCCTGACACATTTTCTGGGGATGGTTTTCCTGTGTGCATGAGGAGTTCTGATGGTATCTGCACATGGCTGGGGGAGGGGGGCGGTGGGCACAGGCCAGCGAGACTTGAGGTTCTTCTGCATGTGATCCGCAACTTCCGGCCTGCCCGGACCTGCCAGTTGATGGCCTTGATCATGCTTCCTCTACTTCCTGCCAGTGTCTCGACTCCACTGTGAGAGTGAATCCTTCAAAATGGACCTCATCTTGGATGTCAATATCCAGATTTACCCCGTGGACCTGGGTAAGTGCTGGTTGCCGGCCACGGTGGAGGGGCAATTTACCCGTTCCAGTCTTCTCCTTCAGATGTCATTCTTTTCAGGGGACAAGTTCCGGTTGGTCATAGCCAGCACCTTGTACGAAGATGGCTCATTGGATGATGGGGAATACAACCCCACTGACGACCGGCCGTCCCGGTAAGAGTTGAGCAGTGCGTGCCAGACATGTGCTCCGTCCGTCCGAGGACTGGGGAGCTGAGCACTGCAGGGAGAGTCTCACTTTCTCCTTGGAATAAGTCGCTGAATCTGGGTGATGGGTTTCCACGTTGCTTTGATAACTGCAAGGTCAGTGGTAACTACAAGGCACCAACTGCTGCCTGGGAGAAAGTTGTGACCTGCTACTCCCACACAGTCTCAGAAACCTCCCCGGGGACCCAGTGTGTCCTGTCCTGTAGGATCAGAATGGACTCAGTGGACCCCAGGGAGTGATGGCAGGGGGGTGGGAGGTGGGGGTGGGCAGTTCTTCCCTGTAGGGCCAGAATTGACTCAATGGCAGTATGTCTGGTTTTGGGGACTTGATTTAGACAACCAAGTGTGCCATCAAGAGGTGTGGCTGCATGATGCCTCTGAGGGCTGGGTGACCTCAGCTCTGTGGGCTTTAGGTCCTGGGAGGGAGCGTGGTGTGTGTGAAGGCTCCGGGGCTCCACCGAGTTCAGATCTCCGGCTCTGCTTAGTTTCCTCAGCAGTGAAATGGAGACAGACGGTTGTCCTCAGCCCAGCCCACAGGGTTGCTGAAAGGACGGACAGCATCGTGGTTGCCCAGGGCCGTTTTCAGAATACGGGCACTGGGCCCCCCGTTGCCCTTTTCCTAAAAGCCCCTTGTCGTTGGTTACTGTTGAGCAGTGCTGTTACCGTTCCACAGGGCGGACCAGTTTGAGTATGTAATGTACGGGAAAGTGTACCGGATCGAAGGCGATGAGACATCCACCGAAGCAGCCACACGCCTGTGAGTTCTGCACTCCTGTGCCATGCTCCTGCTGTCTTGGGCCCCTCCCCCCAAGCATTTCAGATTTAGGTGGAATCTGGGTCAAAGGAAAAACTGTTCCAGATCTGGGCTGTTCACTGTGCTCTTTGCCAGCCCTGGGGTCCCGGTGGTCCGCGTGAGAACTGGGTAACCTGGCTGCACCTAGTGTGCAGGGGAGCGTTGCTTCCGCAGTAACTAGCTGCAGCAGCAAGTGACTGAACTGCCGAGTTCTGTGTTTTGCTCCAGTGCAACCCAATTCCTAATTCTTCGGGTTCTCTGCCCGACTGTTTTTTCTTCTCTCTAAAATCTTATTAAAACAATATGTGCCCATTGAGAGAAATTCAAAAAGCCCAGAAAAGTAATGCAAAGAAAGCGGGAAGAAGCCACTTGTAATTCCATACCCAGAGGGAACCTTTTATATGAACATGGTTGAATTTTGCTGGGTTCCCGCCCCCCCCTCCCTTGGAGATCGTGTTGTGTATTACACTGTTCTCTCCTCTCCTTTTGCCTGGTGGCTCCTCGTGTCAGCTTAAAGCTGATCCTAAGCATAACATTCCAGTAAATCTTTTTTTTTTCTTTAAGCCCTTTTTAAAGATTTTAAAATTGTGTTGTTGTTGAGGATACAGTTCCTCAGTTCAATCTTTCCCTCATTGCCCCTCCCCCGTGAGTATTCGTCCCAAATCCCAGGGAGGGGTTTCCAGCTTCGAAGACCACGTGGGAGTGAGGAGAACTGCCCCAGAGTGTTCCCGGGTCTGTAACTCCTTGTGCCACAGCTTTCTCCCGTGGAGCAGTCTGGGGAACCGTGTTTTTTTTTGAGTTGGTGGCCAAGTGCTTTAACCAGGGTGCCACCAGTGCACTTTCACATACTTACTGCACCCTAACTGCCCTATCCTTTGAATTTCTGTCCTCAGTGTGATCCTAAATGGATACATCAGTCCATTTGACTATTTTCCTTAAGTTGGGCATGTAGATGTTTTCCACCATTGCTACGGTAGAGAACCATTGCCTTGACGTGTGTGTGAATTTTGGCTCATAATGACAAACTCTTCTCTCTCGGGTGCTGGGATGGCGAGCCCCTGAGTGGTAACTGTGCCAGACCTCCGAACTGAGACTGGAGGGGCCCTTCTGTTTCAGCTCTGCCTACGTCTCCTACGGGGGCCTCCTCATGAGGTTACAAGGCGATGCGAACAACCTGCATGGATTTGAGGTGGACTCCAGAGTTTACCTGCTGATGAAGAAGCTGGCCTTCTGAGCCACCTGGGACGCCAGCCTGGCTGTTCATGGACATTCCTGCCCCAGACTCCAGCTGCCTTGTCCGTGGAGGACATCGCCGCCCAGGCAGCCCGAGGAGCTGTTGGTGCTACCCCTTTTAAGGAGGCCCTGGGCCTCTTCCCACCATGGATGCTTTTTAGCAATCTTAACTCAAGGGGTACTGGAAGCCTTTGGAGGACCTAGTGGGAAAGCTTATAATAATTAGCAGTTGTTCTGGGGATAATTTGTTAATTAAACTTTACTTTTGCAGACTTGTAATTTTATTAAGAAACAAACACCAACCTCTTTTGACACCCCTCCTCTCCCCCTTTTGTGTATGGCACACCGTGTTTCCGGTTCATAGCCTGATGACCCTGTGTCCAGGGAAGGGTTGGGTCTGCCCCAGCCCTTTGGTGTCTGAATCCCGGGTTATGTGAGTCTCCTAGTGGACCAGCCTGATATTTGTCCTCTGCTGTGGCTCTCGCAGGGAGAGAGAATGCCGCTGTGCTCTTTTCTCTGAGGGCATCCCTACCAAGCCCGGAAGATACCACCCATTTGGCATAGCATTTTGAATTGGCAAGGAGCCCTGCTCGTGTCCTTACAGCACTTTGAGTCTCTTAAGAAGTCAGTTCACGGTGACTCGAATGAGTCACTTGCACAGCCCGGAAAAGTTCCCGGAGTCTTTGGGTGGGGGCTTTAGGACACAGGCCTGGGACACAGTGTCTAAAGACCATGGGTGAGGACCTGGCCTGTTGCGGGAGCATGACCTGTGAGGGAGGATAAGTCACGGTGCTTCTTCCAGTGACACCGAGCAGGGAGCTGTGGGGCAGGCAGTGCATGGACCAGGCAGCAATACCAATGAGGCTGGCAGGCCCGGACCAATGCAGCTGCCAGACTGCACTCACTCACCTATTGGGGGGGGGGGGGGGGCCTCCGAAGAAAAATGTTGAAATGGGAGTGCTGATTCCTCAGAGCCATCTTTGGGAAAGTGCCTTGGATTTTTTTTTTTTTTTTTAAATCTCCTAAGGATACTGAAAGAATCTTGAGGAGAGTGTGTATTAAGGAAGCCATTGTCTCTTGCCCTCCTGGTTTTACCGTGGGAGTTGGCCCCCTGCTGGGAGACTCTCAGTATTTCCTTTCCCATCATTTGCAGGTCTTTCCAGGAGGTGTTAGAATCAGTATTGAGGGAAATGGGTTGAAACTAGGTAGCCTCTGCAGGGGGGCAGAGAGACTTCCTTTGTAGGGGGAGTGGGAGGGCTGGAGAGGAGGTGCGGTACTTTTAAAGTGAGAATCCTAGGGTCTTTATGGAGAAGGATGGATGGACTTAGGTTACACTGAGAGAGTTTAATTACCAATAATAACTTGTGTGTTATCATAACAGGATGTCCTAGTGCCCTGCGGTGGTAGACGCAAGAGAACTGGCATAAGGTTCAATA